>KZ826319.1:596209-822143 GCA_003184635.1 Aspergillus sclerotiicarbonarius CBS 121057 | reverse complement strand
GGAGGAGGAGGAGGAGGAGGAGGAGGAGGTAGGGTTGGGAGGGTTAGGAGGGGCAGGGATGGAAATCTCCCAAGGCGTAGGATCCTCCTGTGCCGCCATGGTGAGTTCCATACTTGCGTCGCCGCAGGGAGCTGTTGTGCAGTAGAGGTAGATTTTCAACCTGGGGTGGAGTTCAAAGGGGATGTTATCTTCATCTTCATCGTCATTATTGTTGGGGTCTTTGGTGGTGGTGGTGCGGCGGCGGATGAATTTCGATTCTCCTAATCCCAATCCAGATCCAGATCCAGACGTAGGATCCAATGATGATGATGAAGAGGTAGAGGAAGAGGAAGTAGGTGTAAGTACACTCCTCACCTCACTCAACAACCAATAATTGAAAGCACGAAGGGCCAGGATCTCAGCATGCCAATCATGAAGGACGAGACCGGTGCAGGAGGGGAGTTGGGAGCTGGGGAGACATTTTGCGCCGGATCTATCATTCTCTATTAGTATCTTCCATCCGTACTAGTATATTGAATGTAATTGGAATAGGATGGGATGGGATATAGAGGTATAAAAGTAGATGTAGATAGATAGTACATACGTAACAGCCACACAAGTCAATTCCTCTTCTTTTTCTTCTTTTTCTCCGTTGGATATATCACCTTCTAATACACTGTAAGCCACTACACCCCCTCACATATTCAAGAAAAAGCAACACACACAAAAAAAAAGAAGGAAACCCACCCCTCACAACCACAACCCCACACATCGGAATCCATTCCCTGGTCCCATCATCCCGAAGAATAGGTTTACTGCGTGCGGGCAGCCGATCAAAGTGTGCGTGTACGAGTCGGGCGATTTTTTCCCCGAGGGGGTTGTTTTTTTCTAGATTGGAGGGCATTCCTGCACACACACACATATATAAATAAATAAATATATATATTAGCGATTATGAGTGTATGGTTGGTTGGATGGGTTAGATCCGCTTTTTATATCGGGAGGAGGGACATCACGTGACACGTATCTTATCCTATCCATTCATTCATCCATCCATCTAGGGAATCTATTCCATCTACCTACACCACTTACCTACACCACACACCACCAACCACCCCTACCACACCACATCCCCCCCCAAAAAGAACCCCCCAGGAAAACCAACCAAAATGGCCGACAAACTCCGCACCCTCCAAAACCTCGAAGCGATGCAAGCGCGCTACATCGGGACAGGCCACGCCGACACGACCAAATACGAATGGGTGTCGAATATCGTGCGCGACAGCTACGCCTCATACATTGGTCATCCGCCCATGTTGTCGTATATGGCGATGGGAATGGGCGAGAGTAAGGAGAAGGTTCGCGCGCAGATGATTGAGAAGATGGTGAGGGGGGCGGGGAATCCGCCGGAGGTATGTTCTTTTTTTTGTTTGGGGGAGGGGAGGGGAGGGGAGGGGAGGGGGTTTATGGGTTGGGCTGATTTGGCTAGACGCAGGAATAATCCGATTTCGAACGAGGTTGGGAGAGATGGGAGGGATGATGATGGGTTGAGATTGGGGTAGGATGATACGGAGTATATGAGGGGATGGATAATGCGACTGCGTATGGTTGGGGAATACGGCGAGGGATCGAGCATACGGAAGAACTGTCTGGGAGAGACACATTCTGTCTGCTTTACCTATGCAGAGGAAGGGCTACACCGGATGAATACAGGGCATGCAATGGAGTCGGCGTTAGGTTTTGTACAATACTCGCCTATGGGTCAGGAATGAACAAGCTATGAACAATGCGATTATTTACGCCTTCTCCGCCGCCAACCGTGTATTCTCATTCTGCAACGACCCGATCAAATCCAGCCACTGCTTCCGCTCTGTGCGCAATCGGTCCACCTCTTTCTTAAGCACCTCGACCTCCCGGCGCAGCGCATCGCTCTCTGCCCGTGAGCGCCATTTCTCCTGCTTGTCTGCGTGCTTCTGCTGCCGCGCTTCGATCTTCGACGCCTCCTTGACCTGGTCTTTCTCGATCTTGCCCAGCTGTTTCATCAACTTGGACTCCTCGTGAAACAGCCCCGACGCTGCCTTGTGCATCCGCGCCGTGTCCTGGTCTGCCGACTTGCCCGATTGCCCCTTGTGTACGCTGCTGGCCGGGCTGGCCGGCTCGCTGCTCGGCTGGTCCGCTGCTGCCAGCGCCGCCGTGGACGCCTTGTCGCGTTTGGATCCCTCGACCGGCGATGTCACGCGGAGAGCCTGGATGTCGGTCCGCACGCGGTCCAGCTGCGCCTCGACATTGCGCTTTCTCTCTGCCAGCTTTGCCAGCTGCTTCTCGTGCGAGGTCAGCTTGCCGTTTTTGTTTTTGGTCATCAACTCCAACGCGGAGATGTCGGGGCCTGCCTCCACGGATGAGTCCATGGCCGAGTTCGCCGAGGGTGATATAGACACTTTGCCTGATGCTGCATCATTCTCTGCTCCCTTCTCATCTGCCCCCTTCTCGTTTGCCTCCTCATCTTCTGCACCCGTCCCATTCGGGACTATCTGGGCAGATGACTGGCGTGAGTGATGCGGCAAGTAGTCGAGCACCGTCTGCGGTGCATACCGCTCGAGACCAGCATTGACCAAGTAGGCGAAGCTGGCAATCAGGCCGTGGTGTTCGACCTCGTCGTATTCGAAATCCTCACTGTCATCTTCACTGTCTTCCTCCGCCTCGCCATCATACTGGCTGCCAATTGACTTGT
Source organism: Aspergillus sclerotiicarbonarius CBS 121057 (assembly GCA_003184635.1). NCBI lineage: Eukaryota > Fungi > Ascomycota > Eurotiomycetes > Eurotiales > Aspergillaceae > Aspergillus > Aspergillus sclerotiicarbonarius. The sequence continues at coordinate 819,433 of KZ826319.1, read as the reverse complement.
CGGTGGACTTCCTCCCCTCCCCGTCCCGACACGCCCAATTCAAAAACTTGGTAGCATCCGTACAGATACTCTTCGGGGTCCCCTTCTCAACCATCCACCGGGGAATATTACCCCCGGGATCACTCCTCGTAACCATCACCCACTCAACCGGATTCATGCCCTCGCCCTCCACCGGAATCTCCCGAATAAACTCCACACTCTCATACATTCCCCGAATATACCCCTGCACTGGGGGAGCCTCATCATGCACGCACGGCCTGGACACCATCATCCACTCCCTCCCTTTCCCCCCATCCCCACCTCCATCCCCATCCCCATCCTCACCATCATCATCCTCCCAACTCACAATCAAACTCACAAAATCCCTCGCGGCCGTCGGCTTCGGAAACTGCGCCGAAACATGATAAACCTGCACCCGTCCAATCACCCTCCCTTCATCCCCTCCATCCTTATCATCCCTAACATCAACCCCCCCCACCAACCTCTCAGCCCCAATCCCCCTAACCGCCTGATCCGGCATCTTCCCCCTCCTCACCCGCTCCTCATTCCGCCGTAACGTCTCGCCCATCTCCCCCGACAACTTCTCCCTCCACCGATCAAACGACAACCCCTCATGCACACTGCGTCTCCCAAACCAGCATCCCTTGCCATCCGCGCCCTGGAGCTTATAAATCTGGATCTGGAGGGGATTATCCCTCAAACTGGTGATTTTGATCGGTTTGCTCCATTCTTTTCTCACTTTGTCGAGGATCTCGTTGACTTCGTTGGTTTCTTTCTCTTTTGGCCCGTTTGTTGTGGTAGTTGTAGCTGTGGCGGTTGCTGTGTTCGGTTCATTTTCAGCTGGTGGTGCACTAATCAAAGGCTGAGTAGGTACCACCCTCGAAGCCCTCACCCTCCCCGCGGGCTGATTATCGGCGAATGCGCTCTGCGGGATATCATCGGGGATTGGTAAAGGGACGGAGTCAATGATGAGGTGGGCTTTTGTGCGGAGGTCGGAGAGGTAGTTGCGGAGAGCGGCGGGGTCGGTGGTCGGGATGTCGGACCAGGTTGTTGGGGAGAGATGTTGGAGGGCGTCTTGGAGGTGGAGGGAGGGTTGGGATTGGGATTGGGGCATTTCTTTGGTTTTGGTTCTTAGTTGGGTTGGGTTGTCGGCGGGTCATGTAGGAGGGAGGGGTGGTGTTGGTTAAGTTGTGTAGTAGGGTGGGTGGTGGTGATTAAGTGGTAGTAGTGGTGAATGGAGAGCGGCGGTGGTGGGACTGCGGAGCGCGATATTATGTACTAGTACGTGTCTTGCACTGCCCTGTACTTTGTACCGAGTACATGGTAGGCAGGCAACAGGATGAAAGACGATGAGGGTACCTCGATGCTCGCACTGACGTCATCGCTCGGCCGCCGCGAGTGCCGACCCCTGGCGGCCAAGCTTACGGACTACGGACTACACTACGATGCACATGCCGATCGATTATGTCAGACTAACATGCCAATGACAAGATGATGATAGTAATCCTAGATAAAGAACGAACATGGGCCCTACCCTCCAGCATCCGATTCCCGTTCCCCCCTGGAGAGACGGGCTATCCAGGTATACCAGCCTGGATGATAGGAGATGAACCTATCAACACCACTCGACGGGATAGTAGCCGTCATCCTAGGCTTCCACAGTCACGGACCGTGTCAACCCGACCCGCCACAGGCAAGGTCAGACAGGCTACTACACCGCGTCATCAATGGTATCAAACCTGCGTATACATCCAGATGTATACCAGCGTCGCAGACCCAGTCTGATACCAGTACCCGACCAGAGACCATGCACAGCATGCCGCGACAGAAACAAAAACCAAAACCAAAAAAAAAAAAAAACACATTCGTCCAAATCATATCCCAAGCCGCGAGGCTGACCAGGTCTTCATGACATATATGCGGGATTGAAAGAGTCAAACAAACAGCCGACCCGCCGCTCTTGATGCATAGAACGAAAAACAAAACGCTAGCGCTGTCAAAAGGTAAACGAAAAGTCACTTGTAGTCGGTGGTGTAAAATGCAACGCAAAGGAGTATCATATGTCGAAAATCATCAGTAACGCCGTCATTGATGCCAATTAGTCTGATGTGTATCCGTATGGTGGCGTCTGCTCGGGCCCGGAGCCGTACTGTCGATATGGATCCTGGGATCTATTCCAAAGACACGCGAAGTCAGGATACCGTTAACATCAAGTGTCTGGTTCCATGGACCTGTTACATTGTTGTCCCGTACGGCAGTGTAAAATCCTGGTATCGGCTCTCCCAGCCAAACCCCGCCATGCCCGCTGCAGTGCTGCACGGTTGCACCAGCATGCTCGGCAGCGGGAGCGCCGCGATGGCTGCCGACGTCGCTGCCGCGCTGTAGTATTGCGTCGCATTGTACGGGGAAGTCGTGTACGGTTGGCTGAACGTTGGCGAAGTAAGCTGCGCTTCCCCTATGACGTTCAGGTTGGTCCACATACTAGGGTTCTCGCCAGTGCTGGTCGCCGGGCTGGATGGAAGGACCTTCCACGATTCCAACGGCAGCGGTTGCGGTACTGGCTCCTGCCACCAGTTCGCTCCGGTCGAGCTGGGCAGGAGAGGCGTCGAACGAAGAACATCGACCACCCGCGGCGGTGGGGGAAGCAAAGGCACGAACAGGCTGGTGATGGCCGCTTTGGCGTCGTCGCTGCGACCTCCGAGCAGCTCGCCGGCACCATCCTCCTCGAGCCCTTCCAACGCGAGCGCACTGGTGCGATAGACGAACTTGTTGACCGCCTGCACAAACTCCTCCTGTAGCTTCTTCAACTGGCTGTCCTTATCGGGCCAGTCCCAGGTGCTGGCGGCCGTGTCAATGGAATAGATATCCTTGTGGTAGTCGACCAGAGCCTCGATGGTCTCCGGGGTCAACTTGAAGGCCACTTCGTTCTGCGACACCATGTCGACATGCACGACGTACGCTTCGACATGAATCATCTGATAGTTAAACAAAGCCTCGACGAGCGGGTTGTCGTCTTTCCGAAGTTCCGCATCGGGGGCCTTGGGAAACATCATAGAGCACAAGGTCCAGATGGCGTTGGAGGACGATAGGGTCTCCGTCAGACATCTGGTGTGCTGGGTAACATTGTTTAAAGGGCGCTTGACTCGGTTAACTCGCTTCAAGGTGGCCGTCAGCCACGGCTCAATTCGGGCATTCAGCACCACGTTCGGGGACGAGCGTGGTGCGAATGCGGCTGCCGACGAGGGCAGAAGGACGGTGGGCATAGTTAGACCGCGCGGGAACGGGCGAAGAGAGAGCTGGACTTGACAAGAAATGAACGAAGTAATGAAGGGCGTATCAATAAAGAGAGAGATAAGATAGGTTGAAAAAAGACCATAGAGGCGACATTCGCCCACAGCGAGTGATTTTCCGATACAGTCCGAGACTCCGAAGTACTTCCAGTCACGAGGACCGAGGCGTCTGAAGGTAGCGTGAAAATAGGGAACACAGGAAAGTCGGAAGGCTGCCTAGGGGAAGGTGGTTGTATATATTAATCCCCACCGTTAGGAATAGGAGGAGTGGAGTAGTGGATTGTATAGGTCAAAATTACTGTTGTGGGCGAACGCGCAAAGAAGGAGGTAAAGAAAGGAAGGAATGGCAACGGCGAGACTAAAGAGAAGAGACGAGTGGAGGAGGGGAGAAGAAAAGGAAGAGAATACGGCGGAGACGGAGGGAGAGCCAGAGAGACAAAGAAGAGACAAGCAGAGGGGCAACGAGTCAACCACCGTCGGGATGGATCACCCACTGCAGTTGATGGATGGCGGATGCACGCAGTATCGTACTGTATGAGGGGATTAACTCCAGCCTGTGGTATCGGGCGGATTTATACAACCGCAAATGAGGTCAGAGGGTGAGATATGGGAAACCCAACAGGTATGGAGTAAGTTGCATGGGACAGACAAAAGAAAAAAAAAAAAGAAGAGACGAGAGACAACGCGATCAATATAACGTTATCACGCCCCCTTTGCTGAAACTCTGAACGAGCAGAAAAGCGATCAGAATCCCAACTGGAAAAACCAGGAGCGTACACAATACCCATACCCATACCCTTACACACACACTTTTTTACCCATCCAGCTTTGCCCGGGAGTTGGAAGTCTCCAATGGCGCAGGCCGGCGACTTTTTTTTTTTTTTTCGTTATTATTTTAATTTTTTTTCCCTCCTTCCCCTCTTTTTTTATTTTTTATTTTCTTTTTCTGTCCTTTTTTTTTCGTGCTCTCATGCAGACGCGGAATCCCGATCGTATGGTACGAAAGGTTTTGGCCACCGTCCGGATTGCCCGTCCGATCTCAGCAGTGTCAAGAAGAGAGACTGAGAGGGCTGGGCTAGCAGGCTGCAGGTGTCCAGAAGTGTCGTCGGCGGTGGAGACTCCCCGACGGTGCTCGAGTGGGCGATCCAAAGATGTCATTCCATCCTTTCCAGTCTTCTCGGAGTCAAAAACGGGGCCAACTTAGACCAACCTACGATCGGAGCGGGTGTACGGTAAGTAAGTAGGTATTCCCTCTCGCTGGGATCAACCGGCGCTTCCCAGTTCCCAAAACAATACCAACAAAGACCACCCAAGAGAGTTTGACCAAAAAAACGCCCATCGTTCCCGGGCTTGCAACTCATTTGCACGGTTTCGGATGGTTCCTCGATGGTCGAATCGCGTGGGAGAGCCCGCTGGATTTGAATTCCACCCAGGGCTGGTATTGACTTTTTGCATTTCCGATTTAATTCTGTTGGATCTTGTTCTGGGCATACCACGGTGGGATAAGACGCCGGGCGACCAGGCCTCGTCCGTGTCACAGGCACGACCCAGACTGACGGACGGACGGACCGTCAGTCTGTCTGACATGCCGTTCTCGCAGATGAGGTAGAAGCATCTGCACAGATGAAGGTTACACCGGAGAGAAAGTGAAGGGGGGGATGGACATGAGCCGTCTGGGCAGGCAGTAGGCAGGGCAGCAGCTGGAGGGCGCTGCAGAATGCAGTCAGTCCAGCGGGCAGGGCACGACGATGCAAAGAGGGCTGGCTAAGCCCCGATGGCTGATCCACTCCGGATGGATGGAGGGCTGGAGCCATGCAGATTGCATGCACGGATGCATCTCGCTCGGCTCCTGGAAAACGGTCCTGGTCGGCAGACACCAGACTCGTCGGGTCGATTCATCGGTTATGAACAACCACCCTTGCTCTTTGTCTTCTGTCCTCATGGAGACGCTGGGGGATTCCACGAGCAATGCCTTCGCTGACCCCCACCATCCTGTTGTGAAGATCACCCGATTGTCTGATATTATTCTAATGCCCAATCCAGCCATTCCCGCCACCAGTGGATCCGCTTTCAGCTGGCAAGAACATCGGCCTGAGAATTCGCGCCTTCTGGTAGGCTGGCGCCCCTCCATGCGGGTTGGATTCCGTTTAGTTCGATTCTTAAAATACCCAAACAGGGCATTTTCTCTATCTGGTCGCATATTAACGGACAATGTACGAGCCACAGAAAGAGTCCAAATCAATTAAAACCAACTCAAATCAAATATAAAGATTATGCATCCGACTACACACGTCCACGGACAAATGTAGAATCTTGCGCGCAACTGGTTCTACGACAGGCGACGCATCGAATTCACAGCTGCGGTATGACTCACAGCAGCAGCAGCTGAAGCTGTTGTGTATACGGGGTACTGTATAGTACTTTGAAATGCAGATGCCTCGAGCACGGCATCCCGTATACTATGGCAGAGAGCTGGGTCTGATAACCTACCCGAGTCGAGGCCAGAGGGTCCACAAAGCGCTGGCCAGTACGCTGTCGCACCGACTCGGTTCCAAACATCAAGACCCAGACATTCTGCCTGCCACGCACTATCTATAAAGCAGGTGCTCCGTAGAATACTGGTATCCCCAATATCCCCAGTATTCTCCCATCATAGCAAGCAACCAAATTATTAGAATACAATAGAAGAACTCGTAAGCGATTGAAATATGGACAAGCACGGCCAGGGCAAGTGAAACGAACCCCGTCGTCCCAATCCACAGCATTATTCGGATCCCCTAGTCCCACTTGGGAAGGGAGAAAAACGACCTCAGACTCAGCTGATGAATCATGAGGGGTTGAGAGCATCGTGGGGCGAGCTAAATGACCTTGGAAGTTGGTACAGTGTCGCTTCTGACCTCAGATTCGCTGGTGGCCACTGAGTCCGGCTCGTACGCCGCAGCTGAGATCCCTGCTACGATCTACCATTGGACTGGGCTCGTCGGCGGTCATCTCCAGACTTTCTAGAAGCGGAAGTCAGTCGGCTTGGTAAGAAATGATACTCCGTTATTACACGCAGCACCGCGTCGCGAAATGGCATTTCTCCCGTCAAACCCCCCCCGATCTGCACGCATGCGCTTCTCGCGTTGCCCTGAACCACCCTAATGAGTAGGACTCGTCGCTAGTTCGCACGTCCACCCACACCCCCAGCGAGATGGTTGACTGACCAGGAGCCCTGGCTTGTGCTCGTCTCTCCAGGGCCCAGGTAATCTGGAGATATTACCCTGACCAGGCACAATCTCCGACCCCGTGGTTTGTGGCAAGCCAATGCGCAAGCATGGTATTTAGGGGTAGGGGATGCCCGGCGACCCCGGGACTGGCTGGATGGAGAGGAAAAATCCAACGATGCGGTCATGTCATCCCCTAGCCGACCTTGCACGATCCCTCGGACGACATTACCCAGCCAGGGCCGGAACATCAAGCATTGTGGCAGTGACTGGGGTCAACCAGTGAGGCAACAATGCTACTTCAGTCTCAGCACGCGCCCAAAGCGGATTCGATGAAGCGGAGTACACTTACTAGGCGTGGGAAGATTGGGTGGATGGGAACAGAAGGGATGATACCAGAGCGCATCGCTGTCGGCTGGAGTCGGTTTCCGGCAACAGAAGATGGCAAGGTCAAGGATGCGGCATAAGCAACCAGCGTCGTCAGCTTAGCACTAGGAACCATGCGACCCATCAGATTGGATGCTGAATGCTGGAACGACCGTTATGGCCCGCACTATGACATATCGTTGGACCCTAGCCTATACATGCTTAGCAAGGCTGGAGTCGGGATAGGGGCATGGGCCGCTTCACGGGGCAAATGGCAAAGCACTATGGAGTAGACAGGGCAAAGATAAAAAAAGAAAAGGGACAAGAAGCAAGCAAGCAAGGATATGCAGGATGCAGACAGGCAACAGGAAACGGTGGTGACTGCCGGACTGACGGCGGTGTCGGCGATGGCCGACTGCTGCGCCTCACCGTCGCCGCTGTCATTTGAGCCACATCACTGTGGCGAAGTTTCTGCAGGCGCCCATGACATAATGGCGGAGAATTCTTTGGGCCTGACACAACAAATGCTTTTCTTGCATTGTATATAGCAAATTTCCGCCACGATCAGACACAGCATTCGGAGACGGCCATCATCCGAGCGATGATATCAGCGGGTGGATGTGTAAACTTACTGTGTACACTGCGGTTGACCCAGCGCCCGGATAGGGCAACCTGCATCCATCCAGGACTATACGAAGTACGAAGATCACGGAGCAAAAACTTTTCTTCACATGACTACGGCTTAGCGCTGCACCCCAGCGGCAGCCTGGATGACCTTCCCACACCATCACCGACCTGGATGCAACGATGGCCCTGATCATCGAAGATTCCATGCAAGATTCTGGATTCGACCCGACTCTCCCAGGGGGGAGGGGGCACGGTAGAGTAGCCTTGAAGAAACCATATCCATCACCCGTGTTGAAGCGGTTCCCAAGAAGGTCTGGGATAGCCCCATGGTACCGCTAGTGAGATGCAACCTGCAGCATTACCATGCATTACCTTACCTGGCCGCCTAAGCGCCGAGTCGTCCCCATCCTAACCAGAGTCAGACTTTAGCCCCCTACCAGCCCTGCAACTGGCCAATACGGGCTGCCTCGCTGAGGCTGATCCCTGTTCCGTGTTTCAGACGACTCCATCTCCATGCTTCGGCCGGGGCACACTGGGTCAGCCGTGGCTGCGAGAGGGGGGGAAGGAAGAGGGGGGTTACTACTGTAGGGATACACCAGCCGGGGGGTATCTTGGGCTTTTAACCTCTTTTCCCCTCTGATCTCCTCTGATCCTGAATGTGAAGGGGGGGTCGACCCACTTGGGCGTGCTGACCGTGCAGCTCTGTTCGGTCACCTGCTCCTCTAACCCTTTTGGGACTTCATCGACTGGCCTGGACTGCTCCAACGACCCTCGAGATGAGATCATCCTGGCCGGATTCTTCCTCCAGGAGACCTGGACTGTCGTCCCCGAAATAGGTCCTGCGTACTTTGTACGTGGATCTAGGGGGTCATAGCTGGGCGGAATGGTCTGGACTCACGTACTTCCGGGAGCTCAATTTATGCTTGCATCCCAAGTAGGAAGCCTCCCTCGTGTGGGCGGAGCGATTGGTAGCTTGGAGAGTTGGATTGTGAGACAGGATTCATTCCCTGACGTAACTGTTTACCTATTTCCCTCTTCGCCATCCCCCCCAAACTGATAGATACCCCACAAGACCTGCTAGACCCATCACACCGGTTCATGTCACTCATCAACCGTGTCTAAAATCGGGCAAAATAGCTGATGTCAGCACTTAATTGCAAAGCATGAACGTGGCATGTGGGCCATCTAAACAGTATAACAAACCACATTCAAATAGCGGGATGCTCCTATGTGATAGTGATCTGAAGACTGCGCACCACCAAAACAGAAGGTATCACAAATCACCTCGTAGCATTCACCAACACAAGACGCACGGATCCCAGGTCTAGCTCACCATTTGGCCTCTGCATTGACAGGGAATAAAGTCTAAAACCCGATGTACCACCACACATGCTTCTGGCTTCTCCTGACCGGCAATTGGCATTGCGCGCAATCTCATTGGGAACGCCTATGATGTCAGATTCATTAAACGAGAAGCGAAGCGTTGGGCTTGTACGACATTGCGGAATTAATGCACGCGACGTTTGCAGATACCTCTGGTGAATGCTGAGGTGTTTACTCTGCTGTACTGCCGTGAACCTTCCTAGGTGCGCTTTCAGCTTGGTGACCACAAGGCTCACTTGAAAATACTAGGATTATAAGTCATTAGGGTTGGAACGTGCATCTCTCATGTAGCGAGATTGGCCGGTGTTTACCTGCTCTGTAGTAGAGAAGGTTGATCACCTGACTTTCTGTTCGTGTTGCTTGTTCTTGTACCATATCGACGGAATTTACTAATTTGATTCTATGACTGTTTTCTAATTGAATGGATACACACAATTGTATGATGTATTGTAAGTGCCAGAAAAAGTGCCATAGTAGACTGGATAGTGAATATGGATGATAGAGACTCGTCGCAGGATGAACGCACCAAAGAGCGTATGCTCGAGCCTAGTACGTTGCTGGGAGACACTGGTGCAGACGTCCAGCTCACCGACATGATAAACTGTCCCAGCTGCGCTGGTTGACATATCGAAGAACTGCGATATATGAATATTCTGCTATCCCAGATGGTTCTCGTATCTTGTGTTGCTGTCCCTAATTCTATTGTGAAATACCTGTAGCTCCTTTCTTCCAGGGATTCCCGTTTTCAGAATGGATAGTATACGTACCCACATACGCAGAATGCGTATAAGATGTGGTATTGCGAGGTGATGATAAATCTTCTGCCGTTGTTTCAACCTTCAATCTCCTATTCTTCTGCATCAAACCATACCATATATATCACCAATATTAGACATCAATACCGACGTAAACTGCATAGTAATATACGGCTGTCAGTGACTCGGGAAAAGCTACGCATAGGGGCTATATTCGAGGATAAGGCATGTATCAATTAATCAATCAATCGGTGTTCCCGTTTTCCACATCGGCGATTTTGGTATCTCTACCTCTCAATACTATCCATTGAATAACAAAACCAATCAAGCTGGATATACCTTTCAAAACCGCGTGCTCCCTGGGCCTATATACGCTCATGACCTTTCCTTCTTAAATACCTCATCCAGAGTATAGCTACTAGTCCTACGAAACCTACGAAAAAAATAGTTGGTTTGGTTCCGGACTCGTGAATTAGTCTCTAGCTTGAACGCCACGGTATCGAGTCTTATAAAACGAAGACCCTGCTAACTCAAAACTCCTACCTATTCGAGAGTTAAAGAGGCAGAAACACCCCGCCTACCCTCCCCACGAAGAACTTTCTTGTACTCATGTCCCTACAATCACAGCATTATGACCATAGCATACTACATCAGTAAGTGAAATCCAACTACACAACAACCTAGCAATACTATCCAGAAATCAAGATACTCTTGACCAGAAACACCCACAACAGAAGAACCCAATGCCCTATGACCTAGTTGATAGAGTAATAAAGAAAAAAAAAGCTATGCCTCCCCCCAAAGCCAACAAAGCCCGTGCAACGACCTATTGATACCCACTACCCTACCTAACATCCCTCATACCTACCCTCCCCTCAAGTAAACAGCCCTCTCACCACCATCCCAAAAAACGCGAGCCATATAATCCCCTTATCTAGGACATCCAACCCCTCTACAGCAATAACGAGCATATCCCAAGCCGTCAAGATAAGAATGAAACTTCATTTTCCCCTAGGACCCTGATGGACCCAACAGACACTCACCATTGCAGGTTTAAAGTGTTTCATCTATCTCGCTCCCGAAATTTACTGACAACATGCCTTTTCAGGCATTAGACTCGAAAACTCAAGATTGGATTTTGCTTGGGAGAGGAGATTTCGCGGCTGTGTGTTTCGGGTTTGGTGATCGTTGGGGCTGGATGGGTCTTTTTTTCTTTCTTTTTTTTCTTTTTGCTAGAGAGGGGGGGGGGTTTGGAGTGGGTTGATGATGGTTTGTGATGGGATGGTGGTATTGGCTGGTGATGGGAGTGGAAGGGGGTTTGATTAGGTATGTGCTGAACGATAACTAGAAGGGTAGTTAGGATAATGGCCTTGATGTAGATAGACTTAGGCAGTGTATTCAATACTATTTGGTCCTTGTCGTCACGGAAACAAAACCCGAGTACTGTCCTATCAGGACTAAAGATATCCCAGGTTGATAAATCCCTCCAGTGACTGAGGAATTGCTTTCCCTCTTTGATACCAGGAACCTTTTATCAGACATAAACTCCCTAAAGGCAACGAATTTGCACAATACTATAGTTCCTTAACACACCCAGATAGATCATAGAAGACATTTTGCTTGAAACAAGAGAGCAAATATTTCAGCAACGGAGTAAAACTTTACAGCCAATGCTATTCACTATAGCATGCATAGCAACATATCCAAAAATCTGCAAGGGTCTGGACCCTTACGAAGCGATATGTTTTGAGCCATACGGAGTAATCTAGATGGCAAAGGCCAGAGTGGATACCTACCTATCCCATGAGCGAATTTTGTAGACGAAAATAGTAGAATGGAATAGACATGTGGTCTAAGCGAGGAACTGACACCACTCTCCTGATATCAAGTGTCGCTTCAGCGAGTAGTGTGTTTGAGGGAAAGTTACTGCACCTACCTACCCCTTCGAGCACGTCAGAGGTGGCAGGAGTCCTACCCATAGGTAGATACAGGCACGTTCAGCATTGAAGTTATGACTGAAACGCCTAAAGGTCCTAGCTTCCCCTTTCTGCTTGCATTAACCAGTTCCAGGCAATAAACAACTCAAACGTCTTCTTACAGACTATCTCAAGGAAGGTCCCAGGAACAAAAATCCGAACGACAAGTAGCTACTCATCTAAGATAAACCTAATCTAAGACCTTAGGAATAGACCTATTCTAGAACCAGGCCATCAAAAGACCTCGAATCTCTCAGCAACAACACGAAACAGACCGCATGAGATATTAACCCCTGTCTAAATAACTAACAGCAAAAACAAAAAAGACAAGAGAAAAAAGGAAAGAAAAGAAAAAGGTTAAGTAGCAGATCATTTAACCGACCAAACTCCATATTTGGGGTATCCACCAACAGCCCGCCGTTACAACGGAAGCATACCCGGTCTGATTTTTGGTCCTCCCTCGACCAACGAACACCACACATTTTGGCAAATAATGAGGATGGAAATAATAATAGTAATTATTTGACTTCTTGTACCTGACTACTTCCATGGGGTAAGAAAAATGTCTATATTTATCATAGTGGTAGATTTTTCCACGTTGTGGGCAGCGCCGAGCGCAGAAGAATGTGGTAGCAATCTTATGCGGGGAGATCGTCCTTGCTGATCGAGAAAGTAGGGCCCGAGTTGTCAAGTGACTTGCTCTTCCACCTCTGCAGTCCGTACTGGCGCAGTAGATGAGAAATAACGTCTGCTGTGCTGTGTAGCCCTGTAGTCAGTAGGTGATCTGCCCGAGATATGATCCATCCCCACCCGGGTGTCTCATGTTCACATCCCAGTATTCAGTCAGTGGCGGCCAGTGTCCCTGCGGATCGCAATCTATGGATCCCTGAGAGATGACAAGGGCGGTGTTCTCGGATCAGATTGTCGACATCTCAGGATGAGACGGTGCTCCGTATATGAAGGGTGAGGCTATAATTTCAGATTAGGATAGGGGATTCGGGGTTTACAGAAGGTTACTGCCAACGCGACCATGCGGAGCGAGGTCCCAGTATGCATGGAATAACCCGCAATTGTGATCATGCAGGTCCGCCGCGTTATACGTTGGCTGATTGGGGGTTCTCTCCAATGCAATGCCGTTCAGGCGAATGACTTGCGACCGGAGGATGGGGTTAAGGGTGGCCCCTTCGTCATCCGCCTAAACAAGGAATCCTTCGTGTGGTCGAGGAACCATGGCTCCAACCCCGCTTGATGGTCGCGTCGATCATGAAGCTAAATTAGATCGAGTCCGAGGGAACCCAAGTCGTCCACCTGCCCGCTTGCCGACTCCAGTTACTTGAGGCATTGCTGCTTCACATGTCACCGAGCATGTCTCTCACCGAATCTCACAGCACGGCAACATCTATTTCGCAGGTTCCGAGTGCGACTCTGCAGCGTGCGGGTTGGGGTCTATAGAGGTCATCGTCGTTAGGCTTCCCCGGCAACTAGCGGGTGGTAAATCACCACTGGTCCCTGGGGACAAGTTTTACCCGAAATGCCCCATCAGCGTTCCACCGTCCCCGCAAGATAAGGTCGGAGAACATTTGCTATAGATGGCTTAGTAGATAGTCACGCAACCTATTCACTAAAGTGACCGGTCACTGGCCGAGTCTGTTGATAGTGGGCCATCCAAGCCACGCTTCCTAGCCAGGAACCAAGTCTACTTCCACGGCACGTCCAATCGCTGTCTTGGTTCCAACCCTGATCAATGAGTCAATTGCAACAGGCCTTCCGCCGCAAGGGCAGCTATTGTCAGATGCTCTGACTCAAAATGATAGGCGTTGTGTCGATCACCGAGGTACCAGAAAGTTTGAGCGGAAAAATAAGCCCATATCGGGAGCCAAACCGTGATCTAAAGCGCAACTCGCAATTTCCCTTCCCATCCATTTGTCCCCCACAAGGCGAAGACCCCTAATGCAGCATGAGGTGCACGGTTCACTCCGACAAGCATGGATTGCTCCAATTAAGCCGTCTTTTTCTGTTCGTCCAGGGAAACGTCCCCGGCGATTGCCACGGGGTAGCCATTCAGATAGTCATCAGACGCTCCACTGCGGACGATCTTGTCGTGTTCGGCCAGAACCAAAGAGGAATTACCCCCGTCAGACCGTCTGGCCTCAAGTGGTGTGGCCAGGACGAAACGCTCCAGCACGTCCTCGTCATTTCACATGTGGGGTTCAGGGCAGCCCTCGGTCTTGCCTCGATATTTGGATCGATGTGGAGAGAGAACGGGTAGCACCCGTGTATCTGCAGGCATAAAAGGAGCTCTGCAGTCTGCATTGATCTGAAACCCGACCTTTCCGTCGTCAATTGCTGGTATTCCCTGGTGGAAAGCACACTCTCAGCATGCGTTTCTCGTCGGCCCTTCTTTCCGCCCTCTTGCTTTCCGGCACCTCGCTGGCAACCCCAGCTCCGGTCTCCTCATCAGCTGGTATCTCGACACAGGAAAGACCCGCCCCAGAGGAACATGTTGCAGCACAGACAGCCGCATCAGCGGAGGCAACGGCGGCGGCGGCAGCGGCAGCAGCAGGAGCAACAGGAGCATCCGGACAGACGGCCGGTACCAAGCAACAGCCGAACCAGGATGCCAGTGCCGGCCAGCAAAACGTGAACACCGCCACACAGCAGTCGTACGGAAACGCTGCCAGCCAACAACTATCGGCCGGGGGAGCCGATCAGCAAACTACCCCCAGTATCGGTCAGCAAACCCCCGCGGCCGCAGAAGCACCGAGCCAGAATACCGCCACACAGTCGCATGGAGATCTTCTAGGGGGATTGGTCGGCGGTCTTCTGGGTGGAGGCTCCAGCCAGGACGCTGGAGCAGGCAGCAGCGCTGCCCCAACCATATCACAAGCAGCCACTTCTACGCAGGATGCTGGGTCTTCCGCCACGAGTTCTTCTGGAAATCTGCTGACGGATCTGGGCGATGGCCTTGGCGGTCTCCTTGGTCTTGCATCCCCGACTTTCCTCAAGAATGTCGAGTCTTTCTTCAACCACTTCGCATACCTCTTCGATGATAAGACCACCGACCAGACGAAGTCCCTGCTCGACACTGCCTACAACCTGCTCAACCACCAGTTGATCACCGAATTGACCGGTCTTCTGAACAATGCAAACAGCCTGTTGACCCCGACCTTCGTGAACGAGACCCAGCAATTGATCGGTTCGGTTGGTCCGCTTGTCACACCACAGTTGTTCAAGAAGGTCTCTACATTGCTTGATAATGGTAATAACCTGTTGACTGCCGAGTTTGTCAAGGAGGTTAATGGCCTGATCGGTAACGCGAACAACTTATTGACGGCTGAGTTCGTCAAGGAAACAAAGGAGCTTATTCAATCCGTCGCTCCTATCTTGACACCAGACATGCTTGGAATCGTTGCCACGCTCTTGAACAATGCCAACGAGCTCCTCACTACAGACTTCGTGAAGGAGACGAAGTCGCTCATCAAGGCAGTTGGCCCTATCTTGACACCAGAGCTGGTCAAGGAGGTCAACACGTTGTTGACTAATGCCAATAGCCTGTTGACTGCCAACTTCGTTAAGGAGACGACATCCTTGATCGAGACCGTTGGGCCCGCTTTGACACCCCAGCTGTTCAAGGAGGTCAACTCGGTCCTTAGCAACGCCAATGGTCTCTTGACGCCGGGCTTTGTCAATGAGACTCAATCACTGATCGGGACTGTCGGTCCTGCACTCACCCCCGAGCTATTCAAGGAGGTCAACTCAGTCTTGGGCAACGCTAATAGCTTGTTGACCGCCAACTTCGTGAAGGAGACCCAGAGCTTGATCGGCGCAGTTGCCCCTGTTCTGACACCTGGCGTTCTTGCAGAGGTCGCTGGCTTATTGAGCAATGCCAACGACCTCCTTACACCGAAATTCGTGAATGAGACTCAAGGCTTGATTGGCGCTGTGGCCCCGATTTTGACGCCTACTCTTCTCGGGGAAGTTGGCGGCCTCCTGAACAATGCCAACTCTTTGTTGACGACAGGATTCGTTGACGAAACCCAGTCACTGGTCGGCAATGCGAATGACCTCCTGACAACTGACTTCGTCAAGGAGACCCGCGGCCTGATCGGTGATCTTTCGCCGGTCATCACGCCTCATTTGCTCTCGGAAGTTGCAGGTCTGCTGGACAACGCAAACTCCCTATTGACACCGAAGTTTGTCAATGAGACGCAAGGACTGATTGACGACATTTCGCCGGTTCTCACGCCTGAGATGCTGGGCGAGGTTGGTGAGCTTCTCGGCAATGCCAACAAGCTCTTGACCAGCAAATTCGTCGAGGAAACCCAGAGCTTGATTGATAATGTGTCCCCTGCCATTACTCCTGCTCTTCTCAGCAACGTGAAGGACCTCCTTGGCAATGCCGCGAACCTCCTGACGCCTAATTTCGTGAATGAAACGAGTAATCTCATCGACGAAGTCGCGCCTATTCTCAGTGAAGTTGCGCCCATTCTCACTCCCGAAATGCTTGGAGAAGTTGGCGGCCTTCTTGGAAATGCCAACAACTTGTTGACCACGAAGTTTGTTAATGAAACACAAGTGCTGATTGAGGATGCTTCGGAGGTAAGTTTCTGATCCAATGCCACCAAGTTAAGAATGAAACTGACTGTTCATAGTTGCTTCCCGCTTTGGTCAAGGTCCTAGGATCACTGTGAAAGTCTTGAGCCGCAAAATAATAAGGACATACGAGTCTACTTAATCCTATAAGTAATATGTGCTTCATGTTGGTTTCGCGATTCGTGCCGCCGATACAGTGTCAGGTACAGATGACGTCTTAATTATAGCTGGTCCATAGTCCAAGATATCAGAACGCTGTGCCGAGTCGTAATGCTCGCTTGGTCCATAATCGCAAGAACAATTTATATGTGATGTACATGGATAAGGTGGACTGAACGCCGAGAATCTTGTAGAGAGCCATAAGCTCAACCCGTCCATAGGTTTTGCGAGCCGAATAACATCACCATCCAACCAGAAGCGGATGGACCGGGGATCCAGGAATCGTGGAGCTATCCTGAGTGGGAATCCAAATGCATGGCTGATTTGTGTTATTCACCGAACATTGCTTTCGTAGAGCGAGGCCAGACGGAAACAGGGTGTTTAATCCCTTTTGAGTGCCATGTGGTAATGTGCTCGTTCTTCAGTCGCACGGCATTTCGCATCATCGCATTCCTCTTCGGTGAGATGGAAGGTCCTGGCCCTTTAGCAGGCCACCTTGATTGAATATCCTCGTATGGTTTTTGTAAAGCTTCTGAGTCGAAACGGACTTTAAGACGGGATGCCTGAAGGCTTGTCCTGAAACTTCGACAAGACCTTCATCTCGGTGTTGCGTTCCTTGATCTTCTTATCCATGGCTTTCTGGACATCTTCGCGTTTTTTCTCGGCGTCTTGCAGCTTCTGTTTCACTTCTCTTGCGACTTGCTCTTGCGCCTTTAATGCCGCCTCCGGGGACGGGAATTCCTGGCGTAACTTTTCGATCTCAGCGCGTATATCCTCCTCGTCGATGGGGACACAAGTGACCGGGTGATATTTATGTGGTGGGAGAGGCACCCCCCCGGGAATCCGGATCTCAGGCAGCAGTTCGTGGATTGCCGTGGTGCGAACGGGGGAGTCCAGCGGGACCGGCTTGGCTGTGGGAGAAGGCGTCGGCTCAGAAGGCGGGGAGAGAGGAAGTTGCTGATTCATGTTGACGTAGGCTTGTTATAAGTGGGCGTTATCCAGGCAGATCGATGCGGAAATGAGTTCGGTAGGTCGGTTTAAGCAAGTAGGTAGTGATCTCTCACTGTTTGTTTGAGGAGTTGACTGTTGTTCATGGGGATTTTGTCAGTCGCGATTACTGCCATCTCGGTGGTTCACCGCCATGGACAGTCACCTGATTAGGATTAGTTCCCCGCGGCTCCGTATGTCAATGAGTTCTCTCCACATGCTCAGCGATAAGTCGGATAAGGATGACTATCATAAGTTGAACAGCTTTCAAAATCGAGATCTTAGTTCGCCAGGAGTGAAGATTGCGGCCAGTCTCTTTTGATTTCGGCATGTACGAGGCTGATTTCCGAGTGCGTAGGCGGTCAGGTTCTGCCATCAGGGGTAACTCGCCGCCTTCGCATCGGATGTGGGGGGTCGGCGAGGGCCTCGACCGGCAGCGCCTCACAGGACAGCATGAAGTTACCCGGACACTCGATTAGATGAAAGACAAGTGGTTCAAGACCGTTCTTGTTGGCTCCGAGCTTGCCAACCATGCAGGCCTTTGGTATGTCTCTCACCATGCGTGTTCTATGAAGCAAACGGATCGTCAGATTGAATGACATGTCTTCTGGCATTGGCGCTAATGCTGCATCCATTAGTCCCCAAGAACCGGAGAGTAAGTCGATCACGCTCAATTGATGGAGATATTGAAGATACCAATGCCAGATATAGCCTAGGTTCGAGCTGGTTCTCAGAGTAAGATCCATTGATCTGATCACAAGTAACACCAACTGACTGCTATGGTCATTCTAGATCATCGACCTCAACAATATCCCACTCGTGAGCGGTACCGCTTTTGTCAAATGGCGCTTGCCGTCATCCAGTGCGACTGAACACCACGGCCATACGGATAAGGCAATCATCATAGATCACAGGGCATCCTGGAACTACGAGAAGGTCCTGCAGGTCAGGCTCACCATTGACCGAAACCAGACCCTCCACGAATGCGAGCTGTACTTCGAGATCATCCAAGAATTTGCGTCCGGAGGAAACAATGACAAAAACCTGTTGGGAAGGATCCGACTCAATCTCTCCGAATATGTGGACAAGAGTGACGATGACGAGGGCATCGTACGGAGATACTTGATGCAGGATAGCAAAATCAACAGCACCCTCAAAGTTGGCATAGCTACCCGCCAAGTCGAAGGGGACCGGAATTTCATTACGTATGTCATCCCATGGTGAAGGAACAATGCGACGTACTGACAGAGCACGTTGCTGATGACATCCAGGCCGCCTCTCAAATCCGCCATGGTATTTGGTGGAATTGCAGGGGTTGTATCCTCGGAACAAAGCGAACATGACGACCTGGGCCGGCTACCGACGATCAACACACAGAGTCGAGAAGTTACAGATATGCAAGACATGTACCGCCGCACCCTGGCCGCCTCTTGGAATTCTCGGGCGGACGATTTACCGGCGGATAAGCTGATCGAAGAATTATTCTCCGGAGGCATCAGCTGGGCCGATAGCCTCGATGCCCACGCCGAGAAATCCGTCGACCATCAGGCCGATCGACTGTCACCACACGGACATTCAGGCGCCAGACAAATTTTCTCAGACAATCGATTGTCTCCTCCCAGTTTTGAGAGACGGCCAAGGAGCTCTTCAAGCAACCATCATCGGAATGATGCTAAGGGAACAGAGTCTGTCCCGCCCATTGACCATGCAAGGAAAGGCGGAAGCATTGAGCAGCAATTGTACGACAACCCGAAAGGCAAGGCTTGGAAGAATCGTAGTTCGGAATTCGAACTGTCCGAGTTCGATGTGCGCGAGGACTTGCGGAGTTGGGAGGTAATGAACCAGGAGTGATTTAGTGTGGTGCTTGTGGCGTTAGAAATTCCCGTGTACAATACCCCCTATGACTCTTTCTTATACATCTGTGCTCTGCTTGGTTTCTGACTGAAATCCCCTGCGCGTGGTTGCTGATAACTACTCGGTATCTCCGTATCTGCGAGATGGATCCACATCCCGGCTAATCTGTTTCGGGACTAGCGGGATTCCAGATTGCATCAATCCGAGCTTCGACTTTCCCTCATGGTCTTTTCTTAGACTCCGGACTGGTGCGCTTGCTTTCTTGTTCCTTATGCTGTCTCGATCCTCAAACAGCGCAGCAGGTCTATTGAGCTGCCGGCTGCTTCCAGAATGCAGAGCGGGCTTCCTCCCTCCCTCATTGCGCCGGCGTAATGTCGCCATCCGGTTCGAATCCACCGAAAGTGATGCGAAAGACACGCCGCCGTCGTCGCCGCCGCCGCCTCGTCCTCCCCGTCATCGACGCCCTCACAGAAGAAGCCGGGGTAAGAAGGTACCCATTTCCGTGAGCTCTCTGGGAAATCCCGGTGAGGTCGTGGTCGTGCAGGAACGACAACGCCGCCAACTACGCAAAGCGAAAAAGGAGCCGACGGAAGTCTTCGACAAGACTGCTCTTCCTTTCTTCTTGAGGGAGATAGAGAATGACGATGATTATGTCGACGGCGAACTGTTAAAAAGACGTGTCGAAAGTTTCCGTGCCAATCACCAACCCCAGCACAAGTTGACCGTTGCCGATTGGAAGGATCTCCGGAATGAGCTCGAATCGTCCTTTACCTATCGGCAATTATCAGACTACATAGCAGAAACGAGAGAAGATAGTTGGACTCGGGATATGACGAAGGTTGCGCAATGGACACCCGGGATTTCAGAGTTTGTTGAAACCGGCGACCTTTCTTCTCGGAGAGGTATCGCCGATAGAGTCGCCCCATCGCAGGCTCTCAAGGGAAAATATCTCCTTGCTGAAAGGATTCTCCGTGACTGCTGGCATCTGGGAGTTCTCGATGAAGTCGGCCAACTCGATATTCATCTGCCTACGCAAGCACTATCTCTACTCCTCAACTCGCAGCATTTTTCTTTCGAAGAATTAGCCAGCCTACATGACGCAAACATCGACGTCATGCATTCACTTGGCCTGGTGAGAATCACAGGACGGCAGCGTACCTGTGAATCGATCTCTGAGATTATACATGATACCACCACTAGGGTTCGACAAGAAGACATTGAATTGCCACCAGACGAAACGAGGACCAAAGTCAACAACCGCATCTTCACATCCGATTTCCTCTCATGGGTGACCAAAACATACAGAGTAGCATTCGAACAAACCACGCCGCATACGCCAACCCAAGTCTTCTACCTTGTCGAGAACAAACAGGATGCAGACAATGCACGCAGGGCTCTCAATCTCGCATATTACGGCGCAACTGCTCCTCCTGTGCCTTTTAGCACTTACGTTCCCTCCACCGAACCGGCTAGTGTCCACGATGTTGATCCTGAGCACAACACAACATGGCCCGATAGAGAAAAGGCATGGTTCCGCTGGGCCACACCGGCAACTCAGTCTCCCGAGATAAGCCCGTTAGACACACAATTCTTTGATAATCACCAAACTCGCCTATCGGACGAGCTTTTCAAGCTACTTCGACAGAAACCAGTCACTTATAACGCAAACCAAGAAACCAGCGCGGATG
Organism: Aspergillus sclerotiicarbonarius CBS 121057; assembly: GCA_003184635.1. Lineage (NCBI taxonomy): Eukaryota > Fungi > Ascomycota > Eurotiomycetes > Eurotiales > Aspergillaceae > Aspergillus > Aspergillus sclerotiicarbonarius. The sequence goes on along the minus strand of KZ826319.1, from coordinate 798,549 downwards.
TCCATGAATCCGTAACAGCAGCAGTCGGCAAATGCCTCTTCTTGCGCAAGCCATTCTTCGAGGAGAGCTCGGTCAACGCTTCTCAGCTCGGCAAAATGTCACTTCCAAGGACATTCACCACCGATATCCCTCGTGCGGCCCAATTCCTCCGTATGCTGGCCCCGCAGCCTGTAGACGAGCATCAACAAGCCCACCGCATCCGGCTGGTCCCATCGGCCCTCAATGTCAACGTCTTCCCGCAGCTAGAGCTCGAGGTCACGGCAAAGACCAACCGCCGACCCGATGACCCGGACCCGGAGCTCGCCATGCGCAGCGCAAAGCTAATCCTAGCCGAGAGCAACGTGGACTACCTCCTCCCCGAGAACGGGCTCGATCTACGCTTCACCCGGAAACTAACCCGGGAGCTCCTCACCAGGCCCCAAGACAGCTTCTCCCTCGAAGCTCTGGAAGAATGCCTCCGCAGCCTCTTCACCCGTTCCATAACCAGCGACGGAGAACTCCCTCTCCCCGCATTCACCCAAGTCACCCTCCCCCGCGATATCCTCGGCCAGGACACGACCTCCACAGAATACATGTTCCTCCCCGTCAGCGATATCAGGGGCACGCGTATCCACCGGTACGATTTCCGCGGCCAGCAACTCAACTACGCTTTCTACGAGAGCGGCCCGTTCAACCCCTACCAGACCTCCGACTTGTTCTTGACCATGGATATGGCAAACGGCGATTCTGCATCAGGTGAGTCCGTCTCTGAGACGGACGTGTCCCGCGACGCACTGCAGGACAATTTCCATACTTTCTATAAGACTGCTTGTGCGTTGGCTTTCGACTTGGATAAGGCTCGACGTTTGGAGGCGAGCTGGGATAGTACCGGCGCTATATAAACATCGGGCTTGTGATAGAGTCGGTTCGTGGACCGTGTATTTATAGAATTTTTGATGATATATGTATACTATGAAAATATACTTGGAAGGAATGTTTCTATTGCTTGTGTTTGGTGGCTACTAGTAGTTGTGGTTGTGTATGTTTCGGGTAGGATAATTTATTTCTCCTAGAGTTCATGCACGCCATATGGGAGTGGAACTTCTAAACCCCGCTAACGCTTTGCTCCCTTATTAAACAATTAACACTAATGGCCATCTCTAACATTACTGGCTGGCTATTTTCGAATGGCTGATTTCATATCCCCACAAAGTTATAGAAATCGTCAATTCCTTTCCGAAGACCATCCTCCCACGCCGTAGGATCCTCGTCGAGTTGTTCAGGGTCTATGTCTCTTTTGCGCTGCCGGATCCATGGCTCTAAAGCACTGATCTTGTCTGCGCCGTCTCGGAGAGGCAAAACGCCTTGGACGGCGGCGCCAAAGAACTGTAACGCATCGTTGTATCCCAAGTCCCAGCCGTGGATGAAGCTTTGGCGTTTGTGTGAGCTCCAAGAGCTTGTAGTCTGTGACAGGGCCTTTTTTTGGAATTGCGATTGTTCGGCTTTGGCTTGTTTGGCCTTCTCTCGAACCTCTGCTTGGGGTATCATCAGGCAGCTGGGAATTTGGACCGTGCCGTTCAAGAAGTCTGTCTTGAACTGAGGAATATCACTTTTGCAGCCTCTGAAGACTCGTTTCTTGCTTTTTTCTTGACCGTCGTCGATGTAAATAGGCAACGATTGGTCAATAGCCCTGGCTATCTTTAGAACCTCATCATAGCATTCACACATGTCTGAGGCGCTTTCACATCCAGAGGATATTGAAAGTCCGACTACCCCAGACATTGCATGGAATGTCACCTCTTGTGCTAGGAAAGCGACGCAGTCCCTAGCTACTGCTCGATCTTCCGCACTGGCACATAGATTTATGCCACTGGAGCTAGTGTGGAAGTCAATGAGAATCCCGATCCCGTGACACCGACATTTTTCGATTAGATGCTTCACGATACTCCAACAACTGTGATACACCTTCGACGGCTCGTCTTCGAAGGGGGTTCCCAGGCAGAACAGGGGCCCAAGTGAGTAGAAGCTTAATGGTAAGCGAAGAGTTCTGCATTGTGCTACATCTTTGAGCCACATGAGATTGTCGTTGGATAAAGCCGAGAGCCAGTGGGCTTCCCATTTCCGTCTTGTTTCATCGAAGCCGTTGGATGTTATCGACCTATCCGTGCCGGAAGACCATTCAGTGTCTGTAGGGGAAAAGACCCACCAAAGGATAGCCTGAGGGTTTCTGGTACCCACTTTTTGAGTGACTGTAGCTCACTTGACCCGTCTGGATTTTCCCGCGGGGTGTTATTGCTCAGGCGGGGGCCAAGAACAAAGACGGACCCCAAGCTCGCGCCATATTGACTTCGGAAGCGAAAGATGTCCTGATCCCTGGGGGGAAGGGGGCAGTATAGCTCTGACATGTCACGGCAGGAAAGCCGAAGGCCTTGTTGGTTAGAAACGGGGGTTGCTGCTCGTTAGTGGGCTAGGATGTTTGTAGAGACGAATTTTGAGGACGATCTGGGGTGTGACTCCGAATGTATGATAAGTAACAGATGAGGCGGTCAGATGAAAAGCATGGGTCTTGCCATTCCAGTCTCTTGACCTCCTCGATCAGATGAGTTGCCTAAAACGGAAACTCCTTGCAAGCAACAGAAGAACTCTTTATTCTACGGCGGAGTGTTCATCCAGCTTTGAATCAACGGGTGCCACGTACGGCTGCTAGCGGAAAAAATAAAATAAAATTGAAAATTGAAAATTAAAAATTAAACCCCTTTGTTGAAACAGGGTAGAATTGCAGGAGAACCCGAAGCATGGGGTGCACCCAGTAAACCCGGTTGACGTCGTTGCCGGTTCGAGTCCATCATTCGGGCTAGCGAGGGGCTCCGCATTTGGCCGGGCGTCCGTGCAGCTGAAAATGTCGCCTGTCATCCTTCGTTCCCAAAGCCTCGCCCCCTCCATCTATATGTGGTTGGCAGGTTAGATTATATTACAGTCTTTGGTTTCTCGTTCTTTCCGGTTCTGTTGTTCGAAAGCTATAGCAGTCTCTCACCGTGCTGCTATTCCGAGGTCCAATCGATGCGCCCAGTCATGAAGTGATGCGGATACAGTAACAGGCAAGGCATGGAGAGAACACGGGTCGCTAAGGTCAGTCTAGTAGATTGGTGCCTCAATCTGACGGCATGGAGCACGACATTGGAACCCCGACTAACGGCTTTCCCTTGGATTCAGGTTGAAGATGTGACCTTGGCGCGCCGAGGCGAACAGGTGGTCGGCACACTCCACCTCACCCCTCATCACATTATTTTCTCCCACATCCCCTCCTCAACCGACACCACGCAGCCCCAGGGCCCTGCGGTCCGGCCCAAAGAGCTCTGGATAACATACCCCATCATCTCCTTCTGTACCTGCCGCCCCACCCCCGCCGCATCGCGCCAGCCGTCCTCAATTCGCCTCCGTTGTCGGGATTTCACATTCGTCTGCTTCTACTTCACGACCGAGAACAAGGCGCGCGATGTCTATGAGACCATAAAGTGCTGGACATGCAAGGTGGGACGGATCGATAAGCTTTACGCATTCACATATCGGCCTCCCCCTCCTGAGCAGAAATTCAATGGCTGGGAGCTGTATGATCCGAGAAAAGAATGGACTAGACAAGGGGTCGATCGGGAGGGCTCGGGCTGGCGTATATCTCAGCTGAACACAGACTACGGGGTAAATGTCTACAAACATAAATGTGTGAATCGTGGTATTAACTTCCATCGTCCAGTTTTCCGCCACCTACCCAGCCCTTCTACCCGTCCCCTCGTCCATCTCAGACAACACACTAAATCACGCCGGAAAGTATCGGTCCAGAGCGAGAGTCCCAGTCTTGACATATCTCCATCCCGTGAACAACTGCTCCATCACAAGAAGCTCGCAGCCCCTTGTAGGTGTGCGTCAGAACCGAAGCATTCAGGATGAGACTTTGCTGGCAGCCATATTTTCGACCTCTCGTTCAGAGAGACCGCTAGCAAGCTTTACGCCATCTGGGTTTGACCCCGCATCATCCAATTCAGCACAAGGAAATGCCTCACGCAGTCACATGCTGGCTGATCTGACGGTCCCCGAGGACTTGGAAGATGAGATGCTGACATCTTTCCCTGGGGACCCGGCAGAAAGGCCTCAAATATACGGCGCTCAACAGCACAATTTGATTGTTGATGCCCGACCTACTGTCAATGCCTTTGCTATGCAGGCTGTTGGTCTTGGGTCGGAGAACATGGACAACTATAAATTTGCTACTAAGGCTTACCTTGGGATTGACAACATCCACGTGATGAGAGACTCCCTGAGCAAGGTGATTGATGCATTGAAAGACTCCGATGTCACTCCACTAGGCCCAAGCAAAGACCAACTTGCACGGAGTGGCTGGTTGAAGCATATCTCCGGCATCCTGGATGGTGCTCGGTTGATCGCTCGGCAGGTCGGACTGCAGCATTCGCACGCCTTGATTCATTGTTCAGACGGATGGGATCGTACGAGTCAGTTAAGCGCACTGAGTCAGGTCTGTCTCGACCCTTACTATCGAACGATGGAAGGGTTCATGGTCCTGGTGGAAAAGGACTGGCTCTCCTTTGGACATATGTTTCGGCACAGATCGGGCCATCTGAACAGTGAAAAGTGGTTTCAAATAGAGAACGAGCGGATCGGAGGGGATTCCAACCGTGGCTTTGGTGAAGGGGGTGGTGCAGGTAGAGCCATTGAAAATGCATTTCTGAGCGCCAAAGGCTTCTTCAACCGAGAGAACGCCAGTCGCGACTCCCTTGGCGAATCGGATGGGGAAATGCAGAACTATGACTCGGAGAACATGAAGAAGGCCACTGCCATACCCAGGACAGCTGCGGCTGAAAAGGAAGTGACCAAGGTGAAGGAGACGAGCCCCGTCTTTCATCAATTCCTCGATGCGACGTACCAATTGCTACACCAATACCCCACGAGATTCGAGTTCAACGAACGTTTCCTGCGCCGACTGTTGTACCATCTTTACTCGTGTCAATTCGGCACCTTTCTCTTCAACAGCGAGAAGGAACGCGTGGACTGGAACGCAAAGGAACGAACTCGAAGCGTGTGGGACTACTTCCTAGCGCGGAGGGAGCAGTTCTCCAACCCCCAGTACGACCCTCAGATCGACGACCACAAGCGTGGGAAGGAGCGGCTTATCTTTCCTCGAATCAATGAGGTGAGGTGGTGGAGCGAGGCCTTTGGTCGAACCGATGCAGAGATGAATGGCGTGCGGTCATCTGGTTCTAGACCACCTGCTGGTCGCGACTCTAGTGTTGAACCGTCGCCAGTCTTGACCGGCATTGAAACCGCCCACCATGCTGTCGGCGCTGGTCCATCTGGCAAAGACAGCTTCAATGCTGCTTCAACTGGAATGGCAGCAGTAACTGCGGGGATTTCGAGTCTCGCGTTTCCTAGGAGCAAAGAAAACAGCCCGGATGCTAAAAGCCTGAATCAGATGGAAGTTGAGATGCAATGACCTGCTCGAGGAAATCTACTCTGAAAGTCTGCATCCAAATCGATGTATCTACGGTGACATAGTGGGGAACGGTCTGGATAGGCCGAGAGGGAACGTGAATATCCGTGTCATCTATGCGTGTATGCCTGTTGTTCTGTCGTTTGACGCTGCATTTCTCCCCGGCTGGGGGAGTAGAGTACAGTTTACCGTCAAACTCTGATTGCATGAATACAAGAACGAAGTCCAGCATTGCCAGTAACGATGCTGGATTGGGAGATAGATGGGTTTGCATGTCCACTCTAGTCTGTGGTCGCGTTTGGGTTAGCCGGCGCGCCTCTGGCAACGGATAGATATCGCGCAGACTGTCCCATGGGGCACTAGATAGACGATCCAGCTGGGAACCGTAAGACGGGAAGGGGGCCGTGCCTGAGCGCCTGAAAGCTCAGGCGGAAGACGACGGAGCTGGCGAGCTAGGGGTCTTGGCGGGCCCGAAGGGGGAAGGTGCCCGCGCAGCAGCAAGCGAGGTTGAGCCCTAGCCCAGAACCGCCAGGAGAAGCCCTAATGGCAAAAACCCCCCACTAACGCCGGACTTCTCAAAACTGACTTGACCGCCGCCGCCCATTTCGCCCTCGAACGACATCCCCTAACCGCCGTTTCCTCGCCAGTTCAAACCCCCCAGCAGAAACCCAACAATGGCCGCTGTCCAGGGAGCTATTTCGAAGCGCCGCAAGTTCGTCGCCGACGGTGTCTTCTATGCTGAGTTGAACGAGTTCTTCCAGCGCGAGCTGGCTGAGGAGGGATACTCCGGCGTTGAAGTCCGTGTCACTCCCACCGTCACCGACATCAGTACGTCGCCCGATTTATTTTGCGTTTCATCCTAGACCCAGTGTGTTGTGGAAGCCGAAAATGGAAAAAAGGAAGAAGATGGATGGAGATTTTATATCCGGGGAGGAAGCAATTGCAGGGACGGGCTGGCGATCAACAACGGGAATGGGTTGAAAAAAAAAAAAAGATGGAACTGTGCCAGTTGCTAACGGATGCTTTCTTTTCTGCAGTCATCCGTGCCACCCACACCCAGGAGGTTCTCGGTGAGCAGGGCCGCCGCATCCGCGAGCTCACCTCCCTCATCCAGAAGCGCTTCAAGTTCCCCGAGAACTCCGTTTCCCTCTATGCCGCCAAGGTCCAGAACCGCGGTCTGTCCGCCGTCGCTCAGTGCGAGTCCCTCCGCTACAAGCTCCTCAACGGTCTGGCCGTCCGCAGAGCCTGCTACGGTGTTCTCCGTTTCATCATGGAGAGCGGTGCCAAGGGTTGCGAAGTTGTCGTTTCCGGAAAGCTCCGTGCTGCCCGTGCCAAGTCCATGAAGTTCACTGTACGTTTACACCGGAACGAACCCTTGTCAAGAAATTTCGAATGGTCGAATCGGTCCCGAATCAGTGGTGGATTTCAGCATACAACGCGTCCGAATATGCGAACAACGAACCGACTGCAGGACCGGTTCAACCATTCGAAAAATCGATCGCAATCGTGGAACAATCTCAAGACTAACTTGATCTCGAACAGGACGGTTTCATGATCCACTCCGGTCAGCCCGCCAAGGAGTTCATCGACTCCGCCACCCGCCACGTTCTCCTCCGCCAGGGTGTCCTCGGTATCAAGGTTAAGATCATGCGTGGTTCCGACCCCGAGGGCAAGGCCGGCCCCCAGAAGACTCTCCCCGATGCCGTCACCATCATCGAGCCCAAGGAGGAGCAGCCCATCCTCCAGCCCATGAGCCAGGACTACGGTGCCAAGGCCCTTGCCGCTCAGCAGGCTGCCGAGCAGCAGCGTCTGGCCGAGCAGCAGGCCGCCGAGACCCAGGAGGGTGCCCCCGCCGAGGCTTTCGCCCAGGAGTAAAATGGTTTCTTTTCTTAGGCCCTGCTCTTTTTTCTTCCTTCCTCTGTCCGACCTATCCTAACCTTATAACTCTTACCTGACGCAACCAAATAAACAACTCTTATGATCCTCTTCCAAAAAAGCTGTTTATTTTCTCCCTCTCCCCCCCTCAATCTCCCTTACTCTCCTCTCTCCCTCTCTCCCCCCAATGCGGCGATGAGTTGGGCGATCCCCCCTCGCATGTTTTCTCTCCCCTAGTGAAATATCTAGGCAGGAACAACCTAAGAGATAACAAGTGATGTCCGATACGATGATGACATTGGGGGTTCGGAGGAATGCGTCAGGGATAGTCCCGTCATACGGATGTGGAACGAGAAATCTGGGCAGGGTTTAAAGCAAATGGAACGATAGGCGTACGAAGAAAAAAATCGTTTGGTCTAGCAAAAAAAAAAGGCATATGCATTCATGATCACTTAGAGAAGCCGGGGTCTTCAGTATCAGTATGTTACGTAACTGCTGCCCTCTGTAGTCTGGGCTAGAAGGGCCGACTCGTCGTAGTGCTTCTTCGAACTGGAAGTAATTTTAAAAGTTTGCAAGGGAGCTGTCATAAGACTCAAAATTCTTTTTTGCTTTTGATTGTATCCTCTTGCTAACTTGGGGAATAATCTGTCATGGCTTCGGCTATTTTCTATAACATCTATCGTCTACGCATGTCCTTGCTTGATCTCCCGTCGTCGCTCAGAGGAAAGCTTCGATGTTGATCTCCAGAGTGCTGACAGGGTACTTCAACTCGTAGTTCTCCAACACGGTCGGGTGCAGGATACCGAAGGCACCGATGACGTGGTCCTTGCCAGCTATGCGCACGTGAACGGATGCAGCGTGGCCGGGGAAGTATGTGGGTTCTGGGCATTCAGTTAGCAAGCTTAAAATGGCTTTTTCAGGTGTTGGTCTCGGTAGCGTACCATCGAGCTCCTCAATCCAGTACTGAGAATCGCTCATAGCCGAGTTCTCAAGGCCCTCCTCGCCGGTCATGAAGGCGCTCTTGAGCATGGCCATGACGCGGTCCAAAAGACCGTGGACAACCTCGAATCCACTCGTCTTACCGTACCAAGCAGCAGCGAAGTGCCTCTCGTTGCGGCTCTTGCGCTCCAGAGACACGTCCTTGAAGGCAACGTCGCTGACCTCGAAGATCTTCATGGGCACTGCATGGTGCTTGTTCTCACGGATGGTCTTCAGCAGACCAGGCAGCAAGCTCGTGCGGACAACTTGGAACTCGGTGGTCTTGGGGTTGGCCAGCTTGACGGCAGTGTTTCCGTCATCCTTGCGGTTGAGCCAAGCAAAGTTCTCGTCGTGCGAGCACAGGATCAGTGGCAGCACCTCAGACCAGCCTGCCATAGCGGCCTCCGTTCTCACAATATCGGTGAGCTTGTTGATGGGAAGAGGCTGGGCGACCGTGCCGGACTTGCTGGGGAAAGACCGGGGAAGCGAGTTGAAGCCGTAAGCAATGGCGACGTCTTCCATGATATCTGCTTGGTGGAGCACATCGGCTCTGGTCGAGGGAACGAAAACATCGATCAAGTCAGAAGAGGTAGTGGAGGGCTTTGCATCGTAAGCCATCTTCTTCAGAAGAGTGCAGATCTCTTCGGGGGAGAGCTCCAATCCACAGCACTGGTTGATGTAAGAAACCTCGGCCTGTGCCGTCCGGGGGGCGATGTCTGGCACAATTCTGGTCTCGTTGTTGTGCTCAGAGATCACCTTGACGGGCTCAATCCTATTTATCCAGTAAGTATGGTCTATATCCCAGCGACCTGAAGAGAAGGGGACCTACGTGAATGGCTCAGAGGTGTATTGAGAGAACATGGAAACCATGATCCGGTTCACGATCTCGAGCTTCGTCTTGTCAAGCGCAGTGATCTCGATGAAGATGTTCTTAGTGTCCAGGGTGATCTTCGAATGGTCACCGTTGATGATGGGAGGAAGAGAGCAGACGGTCCTCTTTGAGTCGTAGATCACCGGGTAGACGGGGGAGTCGCGAATGATATGCAGGTACTTGCCCAGATGCTTGTCTTTCTGTTCTAGAGTAAGGACCCGGTTGGTTCGTCAGATCGCGTACAGATGAATCATACCTCATAGAAAGCCATCAACTCCTCGCCATTCATTTCCTTGGTCTGGTTGAGAGGGACAAACTTGATGTCCTTGGGAGGAAGTGCCTCATATGTGAAGGGTCCCTGGATGGTGTCCAAATCGTGGGTACCAATCGACACGAGGGTTCTTTGCCGGGCGAGGTTCTGGTGGAGCTTATCTTGCAGAGCGATGAAGGATTCGTAACGCGCTTGGTCGAACTTCACATTGCGGAGAATGGCACCGGAGACGAGAGGACGAATCTTCATGGTCTATTCCAAAATATTAGCCCCCGCTATGTCGAGCCGAACTCCCAATCATGACTCACGTCTTCCTTGACGATAATCGTCTGAAGTTCTCCATTGGCAGGCTCGACCAGTTTGTAGTTGGGGATAGGCTGGCGGCCCAGGAAGATGTTGAGCATGAGGGAGATTCCCTCGAAGCACAGCAGATCATAGCTGTAAACGTCTCAATATATGAACTTTGAACCATCAAACATATCGCGGGTGCGTACCGGTTGGCGGGGATCTCAATCTTGAGCTGCGGGGGCTCCTGCTTTCCGTTCACGATCGGTCTGTCGGAGTTTGTGGTCTAAACCTTGTCAACACTGCGACTCGCAGGAGACGAGGAAGGGGGGTGGAAGTTTTACGTCTTCGTCAAGTTCAATTCCTGTTCAAAGTAGCAGTCAGCGCATTGCCCCGCCAAACCCGGTTCAGAATGTCCGACGTACCGAACTCGAAGCACAGCTCGTCAAACTCCTCGGTGGTGTAGCTACAGCCCCTGGTCAGCATAGAGGACAGAATTCCCCGGGGATAGATTGCGCATACTCCCGGCCGAGCGCCTTGAAAAGCGCTTCCTTGTCGACGGAGATAGTGGGCATGGTGATAGCGGGGGGTGAGTCAAGACAGAGTAACAAGAAAAGCCAGCAAACGAGATTTCAACAGACTTCCTGGGACTAGGAATTGTCTGGGTAGGGACCACCACGAGGGGGACGGCACGAGTGTAGCGGAGGAAAGGACGAACAACAAGAGCGCGGACTTCAGTCGGACTGTCTGCCACCGTTTGGGTAAGTAGTCGTAGTCATAAAGTCTTTTGTTCCCCGTTGGGGCTTGACCCTCTTTCCAGGCGGCGGCGGCCAAGCCACCGACCGGGAGGCACCGCCACAGGCAGTCACCCCTCCTTCTCCTTTCTACTGACCTCACCGGGCTCGGACTACCGTGCATGGTACGGGACAGTACACCGCCTGCTTGCGCTCTCCTCACCAGCCACAGAATGCCTCCAAGTCGAAAGTAACCTCCAGCAGCCCATCCCGTCACCTTCGCAATCTCCCCCCCCCCCTCAAGTGCCGCCCACAGATCAGCTTGATATCCCTATTTCCAAGATCCTTTTCATATCCCCCACACGTTCCACACGGGGGTATCTTGATTCTTACGATTGTCAAAGGTTGGACCATAACTATCTAGTCCCGGTCCAATTGTTGAGGTATGATGCTCTCGCTGCTGCTGTTGTTGCTCAAGTGTCCTGCGGCGGCCCAAACCCCACGAAACCTCGCTCCGGGGTTCTCACTGACCTCTATCTCTTCTTTTCCCACCACGCCCCTCCCGCTAACACGGACTATTCCGGTTTTGAATAGGTCCTCGGACATCGCCATTCCATCACACGTCAACCCTTCCCTTACGGATTGCCTGCTCTTAGGAAATATTCGTCGTGTTCGCGTGCGAGCGGGTCGGATCGTAGCCTGAGCGAGGACTTGGACCGGTCATATCCTTGCCTCTCTGCTTGTTCTCTATCTCCAAAGCTCTCAACCACACATCATTTTCGCAATGGAGGGTCAGGGTGAAAACGACGAGCTCTACCCTATCGCCGTTCTTATTGATGAGTTGAAGGTATAGTCGCCCTCGTGATCGTCCTATCCCTGACCCTCGAGCATCGGTGATCCTGATTCTTGAATCCCCTAGCATGACGATGTACTTCTCCGCCTCAATGCCATCCACCGTCTGTCGACTATCGCCTTGGCTTTAGGGCCCGAAAGGACCCGGGAGGAACTGATCCCTTTCCTTGATGGTTAGTACCGGCAAAGCAAGAGGGATGGTTTAGCCAAAGCACACCCCTAACACCTGCGCTATAGATTCTGTCGAGGATGAGGACGAAGTCTTGACCGCACTAAGTGAGGAGCTCGGAAACTTCATAGAATATGTTGGTGGTCCGGAGTACGGGCATGTACTCCTCTCTCCGCTCGAGAACCTGGCCGCCATCGAAGAGCCTCTGGTCAGAGAGAAGGTAGGAATCTGCAACCGATCTCTTCCGTCACTCGGCCATCGTGGTAACCATATTCTAGGCCGTGGAGTCTCTCAACAAGATCGGTGAACAACTGTCCGAGAAGCAGATCGAAGAGAACTTCATCCCTATGGTTCTACGCCTGTCAAAAGCCGACTGGTTCACCTCGAAGGTTTCCGCGACCGGCCTCTACTGTGTCCCATACAGGAAAGCTTCTCAGTCATCACAGCAAACTCTCCGGCAATACTATGGAGGCCTCGTGCATGACGACACACCGATGGTGAGGAGACAGTCGGGGAACAACTTGGCGAAGTTTATCAAAGAATTGAATACCCAGATCGTTATCGACGAAATGATACCCCTGTTTCAACACCTCGCAACCGATGAGCAGGACAGTGTGCGCTTGCTTACGGTAGACGTTCTTATCTCGATCGCAGAAGAGATCCCCAAGGAACAGCAGCCCAGCCATGGTGTCCTTTTGACCTCCTTGCGAAACTTGTTCGAGGATAAGAGTTGGAGGGTGCGGTACATGGTTGCTGACAGATATGAGAAGGTACTTTTGTCCTGGCAGTTTTTGGCCGTACATTGGATAGTTCTGACCTCGTTGATAGATCGCTAAAGCCGTGCATGAAGAAGTCGTGACCCGTGACATGGTTCCCTCATTTGTCAAACTTCTCAAGGATACCGAAGCCGAAGTCCGTACTGCCATTGCCGGTCAAATTCCAGGTATGAATTCCGCCCCCCCAAGGCGTTGACGTCGACTAAATGTGTCATAGGCTTCTGCAACCTGATTGACCGGGAGACATTGCTTAATGAGATCATGACTAGCGTGGAGGATCTGGTCTCCGATCCATCTCAGCATGTGCGCGCGGCGCTTGGTACTCAGATTAGCGGTCTTGCACCAATCCTTGGAAAGGACGAGTCAGTACCACTTATTCAAAGGTGTCATCTGGTCAGTCTGCTTACATTTTGCTCAGGACCATCGCACACCTCCTTCCTATGTTCTTGCAAATGCTTAAAGACGAGTTCCCGGATGTTCGCCTGCATATCATCTCCAAGCTAGAGTTGGTTAACAAAGGTAGGATGGAGATATGCATCTTCACAAAAAGTACATATGCTGATCGCCATAGTCATCGGTATCGATCTCCTCAGTCAGTCGCTTCTTCCGGCTATTGTCCAGCTGGCTGAAGACAAGCAATGGCGAGTTCGTCTCGCAATCATCGAATACATCCCCCTGCTGGCAAGCCAACTGGGAGTCCAGTTCTTCGACGAGCAACTCAGCGATCTCTGCATGGGCTGGCTCGGGGATACTGTATTCTCAATCCGGGAGGCTGCGACTCAGAACTTGAGGAAGCTGACGGAAGTATTCGGCGTGGACTGGGCAAAGGGCTCCATCATCCCTAAGGTGATGGCCATGGGCCAACACCCCAACTATCTGTACAGAATGACAACATGCTTCGCCATCTCCGTATGTGGATTAGCCTCCCCGACAAAACGTTTACCCGCTAACTTAACCTAGACTCTCGCCCCCGTTGTCTCGCTGGATATCATTGAAAACTCGATTCTTCCCATCTTGGATAGACTTGTGACGGATGAAATCCCTAACATACGGTTCAATGTGGCCAAGTCTTATGCCGTATTGATCGATACCCTGCGACGCCTACCTGCTGAAGGAACCATCATAGACCTGGAGAAGGCCGGCAAAACCGCCACGCCAACTCCGCGGGGACAGGATCTCATCCAGCAAAGAATTCTCCCCAGCCTAGAGAAGCTGCAAGAAGACGAAGACGTCGACGTTCGGTACTTCGCAACGACTGCCGCAGGCGGCCACGAGGAAGTCATGCAGACTTCACCGTAGGCTACTTTCCCGACTCGGCGTAGGCCAGCAGCTGCATGTTATTGCAAAGCACCTTGGGTGTGAGTGGAAATAATATCACGGCACTCGCACTAATTTGGGTGGAATTTCAGTTTTGTCAAACTTAGAAATAGTCAGAGCGTCTGACTGGTACGAAATGCTCATGGTGTTCTAAATGTAGAGTCTTTTGGTCCACGATCAACAATCCTGCAAAAATCAAACCATGTTTCCCCAGTATGTAATTGTAATTGCGTAGCGCCGATACTTGCACAGGCCTGAATACCCTTCGGCATCACATGATCCCGACTCAGAATGCGCTATTTCCGTAAAGCCGTCGGCGTAAGCCAGGCATCCGTTTATTAATCCTCGGCCCACGTGTAGTTCCTGAGTTGGGGATAGTTACTTGGTTTCCCCAAACCCCTAACATTGTCGGGGGCATCGCTTTATTTATTTATTTTCATTTTCAGCTATCTCTTCTTTGCAGCCGTAGGCGCAATGTCGTTCTCATGGCCGTGGCATTTCGTGACCCTCTCGGACGCTGAGAAGCAGCAGCGTCGGGAGCTTCTGGATTTACGTGGATTCTACGCTCAATGCTCTGTGTTGGTTGCCCTTGTTCTCGTCCGGGTGTATAAGATGACTTTGGGGGCTGCTCCTGCCACCGAAAAGCCGACTGAGAGGCGCTCACGGCGCAAGAACCCGGAAAGATCCTGGTTAGACTCGCCGCCATTTGCTGGCTGGATGGAGACCAGAAGACAGTACATCGTCTGTCTACTCTGGCTCGGCTGGCTTCTGGGCCTTTCGGTATGGAATTCCGGTGAAGGTGGGTCAATCTTTTTCATTGAGATGGGAGTATCGGAGATGGTCAAGCTTGGAGCATAGACAGTTAAACACAGGGTGATTACGTTTATCTGGACTCCGATTTGCCAGAATCCGTTTGTCCATCCAAGCTCCCGCCAAGCCCCTTACTCTATCATCAGGAGACACAAGCTAAGCTGTCATGGTTTCGAGCAGATTACCTCCACTTCACCAAAGCTCTAGCCCATGTCAGCCTTTCCCAGCTTCCCTTGCAGGTGCTCATGTCACCGGCCTTGTACATGAGCCCATCGCCAGGATCGCCATCAGTCGTGTCGGTCCTGACCTCTGTTCCGCAACCCACTATCAATGCCTACCATCGTCTATTTGGTCGATTGGTCCTCGCGCCATTGCTCGTCGCCCATGCCTTTTTGTACGACTCGTTCTTTCTGCAGTCGAGCCACCCGGGCTTCGGCACTCTCTTTGCGAAGCGTGTTCGGGATACTGACGTCCAGTGGGGGATTGCTGCAGTCACCATGGTCGTTACGGTCGTTTGGTTCGCCCGTCCTGCAGCGATTCCTCGCTGGGTACGCTGGTTAAAACCGTCATCCGCCAAAACTAGACAGCAGATCTTCTACATCGGGCATGTGTCGATCGTGGGAGCGTTGGAACTTGCGGCGTTTTCTCATGTTTCAGTGGCACGGATATATATCCTAGAGTCCTTTTTGAGCTCTGCGATTAATTTTGGATGTTGCTGGCTGATGCAGTAGATGTATTTGGTGCGGGTGCTGGTATTTTCATTGCAGAGGACTTGTGACAACGGTAGATTGTGAAGCTCCTGGGAGATTAATTGCAGCTTTCTAGCGCGGTAATGGATGAGTGCCTGTTTTTTAGGCATTTCTAGTAAGAGTATAGATTATGTATGAGGATGGGATCGAATCATCGATAAGGATGAAATATGATATATCATGAATATTTTCAGTTCGTCGGATCTACTACATATATATCACGGTTTAGAAAAATTAAACTTGTAACTTGTAGCGTTCCCTATGAGATGATAAGATATATAATCAAGGGAAGCAATGGATATCCCCCTAGGAACTAATGGAGAAGATAAAAGGGGCACGACATATAAGAGCCCTTTCAAGCTCCACATGTACCAAAGTGACCACAATGCCACCACATCAAGCAGCTCATTTACTTGGTTCTATATCTTGGTGAAACAGCAAACGCCGCGTAGTTGTTTCCTCTTATGGATCTCTTGACTAGCATATATATCATAATGAAGCAGAAGTACGTTATATTTTCAAGTGCTGGAACTGAGAAGATGCCAACAAAAGTTCACTTGAGAGCAGTTATAGCCAATACTACTTACTGAGCGACTCACGTCTCTGGCGTGAGCGAGGGACCAGCCAGTAACTGGAAGGAACGAAACTCGCTGAGTCGTCGTGCACTTTCCCTTCCCATCCTCTAGAGGCCTCTCAACTGAATTGCTCTTCATTGTAACACACTGGGAAGAGATAAAAACTCCCTGCCCATCCATTTCTTTCACAGATCCACGTTCAGCCCAATTGTTTGTCTCTGGTGGATTTCGCTCATCCTTCCTATTTTGCATCCATCGGTCTGTTGTATTTCCCTAGGCGCAGTCATGCTCAAGTACGACATCCCCACTCTGCTGGCCCTCAGCCAAAACGCACGAATCGACCTCAGCAAATTCAGTGACCAAGCACAGGGAAGTAAGTGTCTTCCAGTCTAGGCATGAAGCTTGTAGAAGCAACCCATTTCTCGCTAACACTGCTTCTCTCTGATTCGTAGACAATCTGCTTCGACAACGCAAAGCCAGTACAAGTGTTCTGTCCGAGCAGCCAGTCAACCGGTCAAGGAACGCATCAAATCTCTCACGCCAGAGCGAACGGACTCTTTCAATTCCCGAGCCTTCCCTGCTTCATCCCTCTCGACAGCCAAGTGATCCTCCGCAAGGAATTCGGGCACACGCTGATGCCGGGTTTGCTCGGTTTCTGAAGGAGCATACATCCCCGAAGCACCAGCGCGTCACGGCAGGTGGTCGAATTGTCCCCATGGAGCCGCCTCAATCCCCCACTCCCAAGATGAAGCAGCCCGTGCACAGCATGAATGCAAAGATCGGCGATGAGAAGTCATCCAAAACTTCCTCGAGAAATGACAATAGAAGCAAGCTTGAGAATAGGCAACTGCTGCCAACTGATACTACCGCAAGTGTTAACACCTCCAAGGCTGCACCACAGCCCGTTGGAAGTCATGCTAACATACCTACTATGGCACCTCAGGCTGCGGGGACAGTCGACCAGCAATTCCCAGGCTGTGCACAAACGCCAAACCTCTTGTCTGCGGCAGCCACCGCCGGTCTGTTTGCTCCACCTAGCTTTCCTTGGTCGATGGATAACCAGCAAGTGCCTCAAATTGGCCTGCAAGCTCCTGATATCAATTTATCAGCAGTCCCGGACTATACTATGTATGGCTTGGGGGCAGATCCACTTGCGTGGCTTCCGAACATGTACCAAGCCTTGAGTACTCAAGGTCCTATGACTTCTTCCATGCCGGCAGTCCAGCCATATCCAACTGTCACATCCTCTTCCGACTTCTCTGCGGGGAGCAACACCAGTAGCGGAGGGACAACCTCGGTCTTTAGCCAACTTCCACCCGGATTCGACTCCCTGTATCCATCCCTTGGGCTTCAGTGGAATCAATATACAGGTGGACAAGTCCCAGTTCTCAATCAACCAATAATGCCCAGCACTCTTCAGACACCATCATACCAAAAGTCTCTGGATGATGCTGCCAAAGAGCACCAGTCTCTCACCAGCCAGCTTTCACGTCTTGACAGGTATATGGCCATGCACAGTTGGGATCTAGATCCAAGTTCAAAGAAGCTCTTGGTTGAGCAGCGGATGTGCTTGGTGAGAGAGTTAGATGCCGTGAGATTATACAAGGAACATCTAGAGTGGGTTTCTGGAAGATTGAGCACAAGCATTTCGGTGAAGCAGAATGTGACAAACGCTCCTCCAGTGTATGTCACCAGCAGCCTTGCGAACAGCCAGACTCTGATGGGCCCCGGTCTATGTGCACCTAGCTCGAGTTGTGCAGTTCCAGCGTTCCCTATGCTGTCAATAGCAAACGCGCTTCCGCAACCGCTCTCTCTCAACGAGCCAATCAACCCAGTCATTCCGTTCCACGCCGTTCCGGACACCCATCTATACAGTAACAATACTTGCCCAACAGACATGCGAACGAGCCGTAACTCATTCAGAGAGGCTGAGTTTTCGCACACCCCACGCGTCGAACCTATGAGATCAGACAAGCAGGTGCAAACATATGGTGAGACTAAATCAAGAGATGCCGGCGGGGCTGAATGGAAAACACCTACTAAGATAGCACCATCGGATGTTCGCAAGGTGTATCATCATATTGAGGACGCCACTCGTCGAGGCGAATCCCTGGACGGACTGAAACTGCTCAAGGAGCTCTCGGATGCTACCTCCAAGCTAGTCCAGCAAAGAAGAGATGAGCTTCAGGAGTCGCGTGGATCACTATCAACTATGCCTGGCAAAAAGAGCCACAAGGCTCATGCAGGCAATGAGATCTATGCAGTGAAGGGATTATCGGATGGACATGAGGCGTATGCACCACTGGGGCGGCACTCAAGGAAAGCCTGGAAGTCTGGGAACGAGTTGCGAAGGCCTGTAACACACGGCAAAAGGGGCCCGTTTGTGAGTGAGGCAGATGATGAAGATGACGGTGTATCTACTTCGTCATACTTATCAACGACGGATTCGTGGGCCACTATCCACGAAGGAGAGTGAGTGTCCTCTTGTCACACCACTTAATGCCGCTGGTTCCCCCTAACTCTTACTAGCAGTCGCCGCCTTGACAGAAAGCTATTGGAGGGCAAGGGGAAGAGGGTGTATCGAGATATGCTGACTGAAAGGTAGTAACCGTGTGGATGGTATCGACAGGCAAGCTGATTGTGTCCTGCAGCAGGCCCCGCGGCCCATTCGAACATTCTGTCGTATCTGCTGAAGCCCTTCGATCGACTGCCCGACGTGCTGGAGGCCAGAACTGCAGCATTACAGGCGAACAAGCGAGATACAAGCCACGCAGCCCTGCAACATTGGTCAATCCGACTGACTCGGCGAGACAGACGAGCATGGAGGACATGAGACAGCCCTACCCCCAGCTTCTTACACAATATTTCAACAAGGATCGGGGTCTAGCCTTCCAGAAAACGGCGGCCTTGGCTGTCTCACAGAATGTTAATGCACATGGGTTTCTGCCCCCTTTCGAAGGCGTGGGAAATGCACCTAATAAGAACAGGGCCGCGCCAATGGATATCTCTGAAGGTGGAAGATGCCTGCTGGGTGGAAAGGCCTCAAGCTCCAAGCAGCATGATGGATCACGGCCAAAAGAGAAGAATGCTCTATTCCTCGCAAAGCAAGTTTAACAGCCATGGCGGAGTCTGGTGGAGCAAGGCTCCCGTGGCGTTCACCTTTGCGTTCCCCCTCTGAAACAGATGATCAGGAGAACCATCCACAAGCAAATCAGCGGTGTGTTCGTGAGGAGTAGGTTGCAACCGGCGTTGGAGAAGCCGTTGGAGATATGACTGTATGGCATCATTGTATTACATGTATTAAGGGACCCTCTTGTCCTGGACGGTTGGACCCCATCTGATTGGAGCGTATCTTAGCATGAGGGATTGTTTAGCCTATTCGACGTGGGGTATTAGGCGTTACTGTCGGAGACTCTAGGTGGAAGGTCAGTTTATCATGCTGTCCAGGCCAAGGGATATCAAGATGAGGGTCAGTCCAACTTGGTCTGCTGTTTGTGGTAGCACCCAGGAGCATTTGCTCAACTACTATGTAAGAATATGACTTCGTTACTGGAAATCGGCTGTGGGCAAGGAAGAGCAGATCGTTACTCTGTAGTGAAGGAGGGAGGGCCCTCCTTGCGTGGATGATGGATTCCCCCACATCCAACCTCCGTCGTCCTACTGGTCCGCCTCAGCCACACCCCGCAACAGATGTGAGGTCGCATCTTGTATTCTTGATTTGACCAGGTCTACCATTCCTGTAAAGTGTATGGAATCCGGAGGACTCTCGCAGACCCTCGACCGGCTTGTTCCGGGGGGTTGGTTATAATTGGAATGAGTCAGCGATGGCTGTGTTGCTGAGGCGAACCCACTGTTAGCGGCGCAGCGCACGGTGAGGGCGGTGGCCAATTCGGGGGAGGAATGGAGTGCCTGGCGACCCTATCAAACGACCCAGCAGGCCCATGGGATGGCCAGCACCCATGGGTGATCGAACACGTCCAGAAGGGCAAACGGCATCCAGTGTGGCAAGGCACCAGCCAATCTGAACCGCTCTTGAGGGGGCGATCGGATCTAAGATAACCTGAGGCACGCATACCGATTACATACATGATCCGTGATCGGTACCAGGGGGGGAAGATACAACCGCTCGATACGACGTTGATAAGTGACAGGCCTGGTGGAAATGGCGACTGGGTTATCGGGCTTTATCAGCGGCCCCTTGGCCTCCGGACGAGCCTTTTAGCGTGGGTTTAGTGTTTTAGTGACGGTGAGACTTTGTCCACCGGACGGACTAGTGACGGTACTAACCCGGTATGGATGCGTATGATGTATCGTCCCGGGCGGCCTGACTAAGCCAAGGCACTTCCATTCCAACTTTCCCTCCACGTCTCCACTTCGTCTCCGGCCCTCTCGCTTTCTCTTCTTTTGTCTCTTCCCTTCGGTCCTGTCTCGATCTCTTCTCCTCGGTCAGGGGATCAATTCTTCACCCTCTGAGCTTTCATTCTTTGCTCCTTCCGGATCCCTTGCGAACGGTGTTCTTCCCGCCGCGGTCTAGCCGAGGTGCCCATTCACGCGCGCCCCCCCCATCGTTCCCGGGCTGCAAGTGCCTCTTAAATCCCAAGTTTCTGGTGCGACTAGCACCACCGCCTACCATTTCCCCCGCGGCTTCTGGCCCGTTACTGGGGCCCCTTCCTCCCCGTCGCAATCTCTCGTTGCCTACGTGCCCCGTCCGATATCATCAACCCCAACCTCACCACCTGGGCACGTTCCTGGGTTAAATCCAGGCATTCACCGGCATGACACAACTTTTCGCCTCCAGCCCGTCCTCCGTGACGAACGAGAAACGCGGGAACTTTCCGAGTCTCTCGCTGGCCTCCAAGAAACATTCGAATTCGAACGAGTCGGGCCATCTCCCCACGAGAATTAAGAATTTCTTTCGCATCAACAGTTCGAGCAGTAATTCCTCCCATGCCAGTCATCACAGCAATGACCACCGCGACGGCAATTCGTCTCCACCCGCAAAGTCTGATTCCAAATCCGGCTTTAGACAGTCCCGATTCCTTCCCACCATCGGCCGCAATCGCTCCACCACCGTTGCCAGTGAAGGCAACCCGCTAGACGAAGGCGTGTCTCCGACCGCGACGGCCAACCCGTATTTTGTTCACCAGGGCCAGCCTTCGCTGCAGCATCGCAACGATGGCTCCGTGCCTTCGTCCCCTCCCGATACCCCCGAGTTACAGGTTGATGGCGTCTCTGCGGCTGAGCAAGCGACTACAGCCAACAAGGAAGAGCTGGCACGGAAGCTTCGTCGTGTCGCTTCTGCCCCGAATGCGCAGGGTCTCTTTGCCCGCGGCCAGTCCGACGAACGGCCTCAGACGGCCGAATTAGGAAAGGAACCTCTGGAGCAGGCTGGGCCTGATGACCCGCAAGTCACTACGGTGGAGTTGACAGCTGAAAAGGAGATGAACCTCGCCGTGCCGAAACTCGGTTCCCACACCAAGCTTTCCCTTCCTGGTCAACTTCGGGATTCGGCTGCCTTCCGCAGGACGTATAGCTCCAACTCGATCAAGGTGCGCAATGTGGAGGTCGGACCAGGCAGCTTTGACAAGATCAAGTTGATTGGCAAGGGTGATGTGGGCAAGGTATACCTTGTCCGGGAGAAGAAGTCTAGCCGGCTCTATGCCATGAAGGGTGAGTTGCGCAATTATTGAGGTTGCTCTCAACCCTTCTTCCGAACACGGCTGACTTGACTAGTTTTGAGCAAGAAGGAAATGATTAAGCGAAATAAGATCAAGCGGGCACTGGCGGAACAGGAAATTCTCGCCACTAGCAACCATCCGTTCATTGTTACACTCTACCATTCCTTCCAGTCTGAAGATTATCTCTACCTGTGCATGGAATACTGCAGTGGTGGCGAATTTTTCAGAGGTGCGTCCGACGTCTATCTGGTCCCAGCTGTCGCTGACTGTTCTAGCTCTTCAAACCCGACCAGGGAAGTGCATCTCCGAGGATGCTGCTCGATTCTATGCTGCGGAAGTTACTGCCGCTCTGGAGTACCTCCATCTCATGGGTTTCATCTACCGCGATTTGAAACCAGAAAGTACGTGGGATCACCGCTCCGTGGGGTGACCAGTGCTGACGTCTTTGCCTAGACATCCTTCTCCACCAGTCAGGCCACATCATGTTGTCTGATTTCGATCTGTCGAAACAATCCGGACCCGGCGGTGCCCCGACGATGATCCCGGCACGGAGTGGCAACTCCACGACGTCGCTGCCGACGATTGACACCAAGTCGTGTATTGCTGATTTCCGGACTAACTCCTTTGTTGGTACGGAGGAGTACATTGCACCCGAGGTCATCAAGGGCTGCGGACATACTAGCGCAGTCGACTGGTGGACGCTTGGCATTCTCATTTATGAGATGCTCTACGGCACGACGCCGTTCAAAGGCAAGAACAGGAATGCTACGTTTGGCAACATCCTGCGAGATGAGGTGCCATTCCCCGAACATGCTGCGGCCCAACAGATCTCAAAGTAAGGCTTCCCCGTGCTTTACAGTAATAGTTAGCCACTAACGGATGACAGCCTCTGCAAATCATTAATTCGCAAACTGCTGATCAAGGACGAGACTAAGCGCCTTGGAGCTCGAGCCGGCGCTTCTGACGTCAAGACCCATCCCTTCTTCCGGCAGACCCAATGGGCGCTGATCCGACACATGAAGCCGCCAATGATCCCCCACCAGAGCCGTGGCACGGAGACCCTCAACTTCCGCAATGTGAAGGAGAGCGCGAGTGTCGACATCGGTGGGCCCAGCACGAGCAAGATGAAGGGTGTGCCGATGGATTCGGGACTTGCGACGCCCAATGGCGAGGTGGCGGATCCGTTTGAAGAGTTCAACAGCGTCACCCTTCATCATGACGGGGACATGTGAGTTGGTCCGATGGGACGCCATCTGCCGGCAGAAGCCCAAGCATACGTTATATTGCTAGCGGCATTTTTACGACCTTGATGCATGAAAGATCTCTACAGGAGTATCTCCTTACAGCTACATCTGGAGTATCGGATGCTTTTATTGGGAGTTTGTTTGCTTTTTTTCCCTTTCTATACTCGGGATGGTTATCGATATATGCTGATATCCAATGCGGTCCCTTTGATCGTGACTGATGCATGGGTTAATTTCGGTTAATGTTTTTTTTTCTTTTTTCTTTTCTTTTTCTATTGTTTGATGCGGCAGCGATGTAACAGTTTGACTTTATCAGTCATTGCAGCAGACGGCGTTAGCGATTTCGGTTGTACCTTAGCAAACAGATCTGAGCAAAACACGGCGTGTGGGGGTCATGCTGGGATGACCTACTGACACGGGATGGTTTTGGTCTGGTTCTATTCTTCTTTGTATTTGTGGCGAGACTTACTGCTTGGTCCGGACAGGTGCCTATGGACATGATATATGATATTACCATTGTGTTGATTAGTCTTTATCTAGTACTGCGGAGTCTGTAGTTGTACTATGTAGTAGACGCATAGTTGGATGACGGAATCCATCCGCGACCCAAACAAAGCAAACCAGAGATCCTACACCACCAACCCACCGACTGCAAAACAAACCTCCCCTCCAACCACCACCTCAAACACCGCACTCACACCAACATCCAAGCAGCCAGACAGACAGACAGCCCGATAAACACAACGAAAATGTCCTCCCCACCCACATCCACCAACGTCGAAGACACCACCCCGTCCGAAACCCCAAACCCTCTCCTCCGCGCAACCAACTCCCTCGTCTCCCCCCTTGAACAAGAAGTCCTCGACGAATATGCCCGTTTACTAGGCAACGTCAACAAAGTACGTCCCTCTCCCCTCCCTTCCCCCACCTCCCATCTTCTTCCCAATCGCTTCCAATTCAATTCGATACATATGTACATACATACACACATACATACATAAACACATTTCCATCTAGCTAACCATAGCTAATGTGATGTGACCCAGCTCTCGGACAAACTCTCCCACCTCGCCGGCTCCCCCACCTCCCTAACGCTCGACGGCCTCCGGCATCTAGAACGCAAGACCGCGACGGTGTGTACGCTCCTGAAAGCCAGCGTATATAGTATTGTTCTGCAGCAGCAGATTTTCAACGAGGAGGAACAACAACAGCAGCAGCAGCAACAATTTCAGGAACAGGGGGCGTATGGGGATGAAGGGGAAGGGGAAGGGATGCAGGAGGAGTATGGAGGCTATGCGGCTGAGGATGGGGGGTATGGGGGCTATGGAGGGTATGGGGAGGGGGAGAGTTATGCGCGGTTTGGGTGATCTGGATACCTACTACCTGTGTCTGGAGTTCGGTTGTTTTTGGGTTGGGGTATGGGTATGGAGTTAGGGTCTTTGGTGAGAGATGTGCATAGATGTGATGTTATATGATATGGATATACCCTTGTTTTTTTCTTTTGTGGGTTTTTATGGTTGTTTGATTGTGGTTGTGGTTGTGGTGGTGGTAGTGGTAGTGGTGGTTGGCTTCATATGTAGCTAGATGATGAACCGGATGTAGTAAAGTACATGGACTGAGAATACAGGATAGAAAAAAAAAAGACATTATATACACCGCCATGACGCAGGAACATGTCTGGTGTGCGTGCAATATCGGGTGGTGAAGCGGTAGCCGGACTGTTAGGACTTCCGTTTACTCGATTTTCTTCTCCCCTTCAGCAACACGCGGTCCTCCGACACGCGGTGTTTCATGCCACGGCTTGAAGATCTTCCTTCCCGAATAGTACACGCCTCGCACATCAACCATCTTCTTGCCCCGGGCACGAGCAATCTCCTCGGGGTCCCGCTGGCTCATGAGCGCCTCGTAGGCGGCTTTGACGGTGTTCATCGGGTTTCTGGACCGGTTGACCCGGGCAGCCAGATCCTGGATACCGGCCGCACGGCACATCTCGAAAATCAGGTGCTGGCAGCGGAGACCGAATCCTAGAAAAACAGAACATTAGCATTTCATATTTCATCCTTCTCTCCCGAGGGAATGACCTACCTGGAGGACGGTGCATCAATTCCAGTTCCACCGCTCCAACCTTGCCCTTGACATCGCCGAAAATAGTCCGGTTCTCGTAGCGCGGCACGGGTCGCATGTTCTTGATGGCGCGGGCCCGGGCCTGTTGACAGGCATCGATGATTTCATCGGACTTGCCAATTCCGATTCCCATCAGACCCTTCTGGTTGCCGGCGACCGTCAGGACGGACATGCTGGGGATCTTACCAAGTCGGGTCTGGTTGCTAACCCGGCGCACCACGAGGTCCTTGAGGTACAGAGTCTTGATGTAATCGCGACTGTAGCCCGTGACCTGGAAAAGCTTTTTCTCCTGCTCCGTTGGTTCATCGGGATTCACATACGTGAGCTCTCCCTCACGAGTCCTGTACCGGGGTCTTTCCTCCACATTGTCACCCATCTTTTCCAAGGTCTCGCCCTCGTTCAAGAAATTGGGCGCAATCGCGCTGTGTCCGTTGAGCTCGTTCTCCTCTTTGCCGTGGGTCACCCGGTTGGTCTCCAAGAACCGCACGAGATCCGCCGGCTCGGGATCCTCGGGGGAATTGATGAAGTATTGGACAAAGTCTTCCATGAGATCGTCGTCAGATTTGAAAGTCGCATTGTAGTCGGCGTTGGTCTTGGGAGCGCGAACATGCTTGTCCACGCCGGGTTCAATAGACGACAAATCATCGAGGTACTTCAGTCTCATGGGATCCCGACGGAGACGGAACTGGTCGTGCAGGTCCTTGGGGTCAATGGCTGCCTCACCGGCCTCGATGGCGGCGATCTGTTCGGGGGTGTATTCTTCCTTGAGGGCGGCTTTCTCCTCCTCGGTGTATGGCTTGAAGTCCTCGAGCTTGAGGTCCCGATAGACCTCATCCAGCGTCTTTCCTTCGGGGGGATTGAACTCGGGGAGTTTGGGTTTCCGGTCGGCGAGCTGTATCGACGAGAGGTGGAACTGGCGACTAGGCACGCGAGGGCCGGCCGAGGCCGCACGCGAGAAGGTGCAGAAGAGGCATCGGGCAGGGCGTGCGAGACTCATGATGGCGGATGAGAAGCTCTCTGGCCAGCAGAGGCCACTAGAGCTATGGATCCGGGGGAGGGGAGGAGGCGAGGAGGGGCGGAGGAGTGGTGGGAGAGAAGACGAGAATGGGCAAGACGGAAGGGCGACGAACAAACGAACAGGACCGAGTTGAAAGGAAGAACAGAACGGCAATGAAATTCTCAGCGGGCCGCTCCAGCCAATCCCCGCCCGCCTTTTCCTGCTCACTCAACTTTTTCCGGAGTCTTCGCCTTTTCCCCCTCAACTTCTTCAATCCCTCCAATTTTCTTCTCTCATCGCGTGTGAGTCCATATATGTTCGCCTTTCGGTCCCTGCGATCCTGTGCATCCCCTTTCCACCGACTTGCAACCAACCTCCCCCGGCCAGTCCAGCGCCTGGCCCACTTCCATCTCTCTGGATCCCCGCGCCATGCGCAATTAGTCTCCTCCAATCCGACCATCACCATGCAGAACCCCCCCAAGAAGCCCGACACCAGGGCCAAGCGGCGCAAGAGGGTCAAGGCCCCCCGCGACAACAAGAGCAGTGGCTTTGACGAGGTCCTCCAGGCCGACATCGACCAATTGCTCCGCAGACACAAGCCCGAAACCGAGCTCGAAGCCGACGACGCTGCCACGCCCCCGCCACCTGCTCTGCCGGAAACTTTCACCGAGATTGAGGTCCAGGTCGCTGAGATCTCGTCGACCGGCGATGGCCTCGCCCTGTCAGAGACCCAGGATCATGTCTACGTCGTCCCCTTCACGGTCCCTGGCGACAAGGTTCTGGTCAAGGTCGTGCGGCACTTCCCTTCCCTGTCTTACAGCATGACAGACTTTATCAAGGTCGTCGAACCCGGCCCCAAGCGCAACGACGCCGGCATTGGCTGCCAATACTTTGGTCGATGCTCCGGATGCCAGCTGCAGATGATGTCCTACGAAGACCAACTCGCCCACAAGAAGCGCATCGTGGAAAAGGCCTACGCCAACTTCTCCGGGCTGATTCCGGAGCTGATCCCCGCCATCGACGACACATTCCCCTCCCCGCTTCAATTCAGCTACCGGACGAAGCTGACGCCGCATTTCGCCGCTCCGGGCGGAAACAAGAGACGCGGCAAAGGGCCCCGCGAGGCGCACAAGGAGGTGCCCCCGATCGGATTCACGTTCAAGAACCGGCGCATGGATCTGGATATCGAAGACTGCCCGCTGGGCACCGACATTGTGCGACAGGGCATGAAGAGTGAGCGGCGGCGCGTGGCCGAGACCATCGGCAAGTACACCAAAGGCGCAACGCTCCTCATGCGCGAATCCACCACCCGCGTGCCGAAGGACAGCGAGAACCCTCCTGCCCCTATCAACAAACCTGGCCAGGATTCGGGGGATGTAATCCGCACTGAAAAAGACACCTACATCGAGGAGAAGCGATGCGTGACCGACTCTAATGCCACGAGCGTGGAATACGTCGACAACTACGTCTTCACCAACAAAGCCGGTGCTTTCTTCCAGAACAACAACTCCATCCTCTCCGGGTTCACCGGGTTCATCCGCCAACATGCCATTCCCCCGAACAACGACCAAGACTCCACACCTATCAAATACCTTTTGGATGCCTATTCCGGCTCCGGCCTCTTCACGATCACCCTCTCCCCGCTCTTCAAGTCCAGTCTGGGCGTCGACGTCGCTGGCGACTCCATTGTCTCGGCGCGGGAGAATGCGCGTGCGAATGAGCTCCCGAACACCGGCTTTGCAGCAGCCGACGCAGCGGTTCTGTTCAAGGACGTGCCCTACCCGCCGGATCAGACTCTGCTGGTGATCGACCCGCCCCGCAAGGGCTGCAGCGACGACTTTCTCCGGCAGCTGCTGGCGTTTGGACCGCGACGGGTGGTCTATGTCAGCTGCAACGTGCACACGCAGGCGCGGGACGTGGCAGTCATGGTGCAGGGTGACGCGGAGAAGAAGATCCGGTACGAGATTGAGAGCATTCGGGGATTTGATTTCTTCCCGCAGACGGGACATGTGGAGGGGGTAGCCATATTGAACAAGGCGAGTATACCAGCCTAGTGTCTAGTATTGGCGTTGGATGTATACCATTATGAAACAATTATATTCTTCATACCATTCTCATATTCGTTACCCAACTACCAGTTTTTATAGACCAGCCTAGTATATACAAAGTTAAACATGACAAGTATAGACACCCCAGAAACCATCTTCCCAGTCCCCACTCCATACTCACAAAGGTTCAGGATCCGCAATCTTCAGAATCGCCTTCCCCAAATTCTCCCCGCGCAGCATAGCAAGAAACGCCTCGGGGCCGTTTTCGATGCCCGTCGTGATATGCTCTTTGGCCACGATGCTGCCCTCCCGAAGCCACTGCCATTCTCAGCACCACCCAACGTGAGGTTAAATATAAGAGACACTTACCGCCGCCACCTTCTCATCCCTCTCCTTCTCATACTTGGGTCCAAAATTCGCATCCCCCACAATAAACCCCTGCATATGGATCCGTTTCGAGACCACCAGACTCAGGTTCTTGATGCCGTACCGGTCCTCGGGGGCAAGGTTATACTGGGAGATCATGCCGCAGACCACTGCCCAGCCCATTAGCCAATACTATCCCCAAACAACAAACAACAGAACAAAAGAAAGAAAGAAAGAAAGAAAGAAATACTAACCAACCCTCCCCCCCACATTCATCCCCTCCAGCACCGCCTCCAACATCTCCCCCCCCACATTCTCAAAATAAACATCCACTCCCTCAGGCACCAACCTCCTCAACGCCTCCCTCGTCCCCTCAACCCTATAATCAAAACACGCATCGAACCCCAATTCCTCCAGCACATACTTCACCTTCTTCTCCCCCCCACAAGACCCAACCACCCTCATCCCAATCTTCTTCGCAATCTGCCCCACGATCGCCCCCACCGCCCCCGCAGCCGACGAAATATAAATCGTCTCCCCGGGTTTCGGTTTCCCGATCTCATAGAGCCCCGCGTAGGCCGTTAGGCCCGTCATGCCGAGGATTCCTAGGTAGTGGGATAACGCGACGGGTTGTTGGTCCGCGGTGTATGGGATGATGACTTTGGTACTTTCCCATTCCAGCTCCGAGCTGAGAAGACTGTATTCTTGGATCGGGACCCGGCAGTAGATGATCTGGCCGGGGGTGTAGGACGGGTGGTTGGAGCGTAGGACTTGGATGAGGCCGTAGGCGGTTATCGCGGCGTTGAGGGGGTACGCGGGGCTGTAGGACGGGATGTGCGCGGGACGCATGCGGCCGCGCATGTATGGGTCTAGGCTGGCGTAGAGGGTTTTGGCGAGGAGGGTGTTGGGGGGTAGGGGCTGGGTGAGGGAGATGGGGACCGGGAGGGTGGTCAGGTCGGTGTTGGGGATGGGGGGGCCGGTGGGGATTTTGGTCAGGAGGAGGGAGAGGTTTGGGTGGGTTTCTGTTTGTTCGGTCATTGTGGTTTTGGAGAGGGAGGGGTGTTCTTGTGGGTTGTCAGAAGGAGGAGGTGGGCTGTATATGAGGGAAGTATAGGTGATATGTGTTGGAGTAACGAAGCGGGGAAGCGGGGCCATACGCCTGGTGCTTATGGTGATGCCATTGCTTAGAAATGCAAGTAGTGGCATGATAGGTAACCTGCTGAGCATCATACACATCGGCAGTCGTATATACAGAGCTCGAATGGTTCATATCTCACTATTTACTATCCACCAACACTGATACAGCAGAAAACTATAACTTTACGAACTGCCCGGCCCCCCAAGAAGCGCAAAGCGCCGCACAATACTAGGGCCAATCTCATCATACTCCGCCTTCGTGTGGCAGTAGCTGCGGAACTCGGGCGTCTGCCCCAGCAAGCTACCTCCAAACCACGGCCCATGGCGCTGTCTCTTGTGCGTCACAACTGCCACATCCAAACCACCACTCTTGGCGCCTCCGCTGCGCGCCTCCGACGCCCGAATACGCGCATCCACCAGGTGCCGGATGTCCCGCTGCAGACGCCGGCCAAAGTCCTTGTACAGCGTAGATCCACCGGACAACACAATGTTCTTGTACAGTCCTCTCCGGACGTCAATCGGCGACGACTGGATCACCCCGTCGACCACGTTGGGCAAGGGAGTCAAAAAGTCCGACGAGTAGATTTCCGGGTTGAAGAAGATTTCCGGTGCCAGGAACCGCTCGTAGCCCACATCAATGCTCACGGTCCGGCCGTTGGGCGAGGTCACGGTGTGCTTGAGCAGGCGGTCCGGTTCGCGGTCGTAGCGAGCGAACTCCTTCACAATGTCCGGGCACACGTAGCAGTATTCCTCCTTGACCTTCTCGGCCGTCTTCAGGCTGCTGTCCGGCTCGCCGCGGTCACGGAGCAAGCTCTGGACGAAATACGTGATGTCGCGACCCGCAATCGGTATACTCTTGATCGATGATCCAATGACGTAGCCTTCGGCGACGGGGATAACGTGCGTCACACCGTCACCCGAGTCGATGACCGTACCGGTGAGGGATCGGTCCGTCACTTTCGACGAGGTCCACGACGCAGCCAGCGCCAGCACGGCCTGAACGGCAATGTAGAGACCGGCGCAGTTGAACGACTCGAACATGATCTCGGCGGTGTTCTCACGGTTCTCCGGGGGGTTCAAAGGCTATCCACAGCACAGTCAGCCACATCCAGTCGCAATTGACAATATAAGGGCGATCGCTTACCGGCTCGGTGAGGAGGAAGTAGTGGTCCTCCGGCTCCACGCGCAGGTACTTGAAGATGGAATTCGACCAGAACCGCTCCATGTGATCCCAGTTCTCGATCTGACCGTGGCGAATCGGGTAGTTGATCGCATATCCGGGACCGTTGGCCGCTGCCAGAGCTTCATCGCCAATGAAGAAGTCCAAGTCCTCGGTGCCACGCTTCGCGGACAGGTGGGAGCCTGCCCCACCACCGCCAGCCAAGAAGGACGGTTTGTTCGCAACGGGGGGTCTGCCAGGGCCCGAGGCTCCCGCTCCGGCACCAGCCTTGGTCGCAATGGCCGTGGGGAAGACGAACGAGGGTGAGTCGTTACCGGCGAAACCTACAACCTGTCAGCCTGGAGCTTCACGGGAGCTCCACTGGGATGCGGTCAGGGCCTACCGAGCTTGGAATATCCAGTTCCGCTGTATGGCGAAAGCCCCGGTTAGTGACAGCTGCAGTGAGGGGGAGATTCGGGCAGGAATGACATACTTGTCCATGACAACGGCCGGGGTTTGGGAGGCCATGACGGATGATGTGGAGCACACGCACACTCCCCCTGATTATGTGGTCGGACAAAGAAGGGGATGAAATAAGGAATTGAAGATTGCTCAGATGGTGTGGAGTGGGAGAGGTATCATCCAAGTACTCCACCATGAAGCACTGGGGAGGAAGCAAGAAAGGAGAATGAATGGGGGGAAGGAGGAGGGGAGACGGAGATGGAGGCGGGCAGAAGATGGCGGCCTGCCTGCCTGAGACCCATGCCTGGATGGATGGCCTGGAATTACGGGAAGACGTCACGTTCGGTACGGTTGTATGGTACGGCCCGGCCTCACCTCCGCCCAAATGGGGTTTGCAGGCAATTGCCTGCGTGCTGCCAGTCAGCGGCCCATGATAGATAGGCGGTGGGTTTGCACCCCTTTTCACAAGACATCATCCATGCGGATACCTTGAGCAGGAAGCCGCTTCCAATGGGGCAGCCAGGGAAGGAGCTTGAGCCGTGTATCCCATCCGCTCTCTTTGGCTTCACCTCTCTTCTATACGCGGGGTCCAGATAATATCCTTAGACACTCTCCCCCCCCCCACCCTCGTTACTTGCCTATTCTTCCTTCCTAGGCGATATTCTTAACCCGAAGCTATCCTTAGCTGTGCAACCTCTCTTGCCATTGTGGGTTTTCCTCACGTCTCCAATCGATGCAAACACACTGTTGATCTGGAAAGCACCAATAATCTTGTCTGCTTGGAGACCCGCATCCTCGTGGACTTCCAATTTCCCTTGTGTTAGGGACCTCTCTCTCCTTTCTTTTCTCCCTCCCTCATCAACTCCTTTGTCTCGTTTCTACTGTCCAGGTTGCCATGCCAGCTTCCTGGGGTCAGTGAACAAACCATAGGGTTCAGCTGCGATCCTTCACCTTGGAGCACCCACGCACGTCACGTCTTCTCCGTCTCTTTCTGTCCCGGCGCTTGACGAGTTCGCGCCCCTCCAAATTGCAGCAACTGGCTCCTGAAATGAGTCGTCTCGGAGGGGGTGGAGATATCTCCGCCATCTTCGTCCATGCTGGCGCTGGTTTTCACGCGCTACATAATGAAAAGGCGCATCTAGAGGCCTGTGAGAAGTAAGCCCCCTGTCCCCATCTTTACATATCAGTCGTGTTCGTCCAAGTAACAAGAGCAGTGCGGCGAGGGTGGCCATGGCAGTTCTGAGAAATGGCGGCTCGGCAGTCGACGCTGTCGAGATCGCCATCATGCTGCTGGAAGACTCGGACATTACCAATGCAGGCTACGGCAGCAACCTGAATATGGAAGGCATGGTCGAGTGCGATGCTACCATGGTCAACCATCTAGGCCGAAGCGGTGCAGTGGGTGCCACGGCCCGTAAGTATCACCTTCATTCCACTCGCCTCAAGTCAACTACGTGCTGATATCCTGATAGAAGTCAAAAACCCCATCTCTCTTGCAAGGGTCATCCTTGACTCCTCCTCGAGGCCCTTGTCGCTGTCACGGGTGCCTCCAAACTTCCTGGTGGGACAGGGTGCAACGGACTACGCCTACGAGCATGGGTTGGTGGTGTTACCCCATGATGCCTTGATATCTCCCTCCGCGCGAGAACGTTGGAATCACTGGCAGCGGGAGCTGGAAGCTGTGGCTCTCAGGGAGAAAAGGCACAGCGACCATGATCGTTACAAAGCCTTCGTTCGCCGACCAGTCAGTGTTAACCCAACCCAGATGCTCACCTCGCTGTCAAGACCAGCCCCCGTGATTGGGATAAGCTCTCCGGTTGTGAGAGGGGTGACTGCAGATCCACGACTCACCCGTCAATCCCACGGTATAACGCCCCCAGCAGACGTGGGTTCGCCGTCCGACTCTCCCAGGGTAAAGGATGGCAAGTACATCGATGGTATGCAGCATCCGTCCGCGACCTGGCCTGGGGATGGCAAGCAGTCTGCGAATGAGGACAACTCGCCTTCTGATGCCGAAGCCCCTCATTCCTTTGACGCCATGGAAATCGACCGCGTCAATGATACCGTCGGTGCAATAGCTATAGACAACCAGGGCAATATCGCCGCAGGCTCGTCTTCCGGTGGTATTGGCATGAAACATCGCGGCAGGATCGGACCGGCAGCGCTCGTGGGAATTGGGACTGCTGTCATCCCGGTGGACCCCAGTGATCCGGACGTCACCAGTGTTGCCACGGTTACTTCAGGGACCGGCGAGCACATTGCGACGACCCTGGCGGCCAGCACCTGCGCATCGCGCGTCTACTATAGCCACCGACGATGCCAAGATGGCAGTTTCGAAGAGGTCACTGAAGAAGAAGCCATCAGGGCCGTGATCGCCGACGACTTCATGGGTCCGTCCCTGATCCAATCGCCAAGTCTAAGCTAATATTTGGTCTAGCTCATCCAGGTGTCAGAGGTAGCGTTTGTCACGGCGCTATCGGCA
This sequence comes from Aspergillus sclerotiicarbonarius CBS 121057, assembly GCA_003184635.1. Lineage (NCBI taxonomy): Eukaryota > Fungi > Ascomycota > Eurotiomycetes > Eurotiales > Aspergillaceae > Aspergillus > Aspergillus sclerotiicarbonarius. The sequence continues at coordinate 765,111 of KZ826319.1, read as the reverse complement.
TCGTTGCGGTCAAAAAGTCCGTAGACGGAATATTCCTCTACTTTGCCCACAATACGGACTCTTTTGTAAGACGCCCAAGGGTCTTTATTTCATCGCTAATTCTTTGTACCCAGGCCCTTGCCTCGATGAGTAGCGCTGACAAGAAGCCGGTGTGCGTCATGTCTCGCAGCAGTGGGAGCGGCAGCATCGCCCAGGGTGGCCGCGCCTGCCGACCCAAAAGGTACTATGCCAGAAAGGCTCACGAGCAATCCAACTAGCTGACAGCGTCAGACACAGAGTCCCAGATTCAGCGTAGTCTGGCTGAGAAGTAAGCAGCCTATCCTATGATTTTCTATTTCTATGTACATGAGGCAACGCCCAGACCGGTCTGGCTAACTTTCTGTCTCCCCAGAGATACCTGTGCAGTCAACTGCCTACACTGTTCCCGGTTAATGACTTCGCCGCGAAGGATCCGAGTGCAGTGTTGCCACAGCCCCGTTTGTTGATAGTTGTTAGAGTGCATCAGGTTGAGCATGGCCGCACGCCGAGAATGGTTGCAGGGACAGAACCGTTTCCTAAGTAATTCAGACCTAAGATACCGAATGAACGAGTATCCGTGGCAATACCGCGCTGGACTGCAGTCCGTAGGTAATTCAGTCACCCGCCCATGAAACGCCGAGGGCAGGACTCCTAACAGGGCCACCATCACGGCCCCGGCGTTGGAGTAGGTGTCGGCGTCCCCGTCGCAGACGGCCCATTCGCCTTAACTTTCTTCTTCTTTTTCTTCCTCGCCACGACCGCCGGCTTAGCCCCATAATCACCCATATCCAATCTCGACCCACAAGTCAAACAAACCCCATCCCCCAACGGCTCACAGAAGATACTCAAGCAAATAGAGCACACAAACCCCACATCCACCACCCGTCGATGACAGAAGCACGCAGCCCTGAAATCCACATCCACTCTCGTCGGCAACACCAAATGCCGTCGGGACCTCTGATCCGGCAAGAATCCCATCATCAAATACTGCAGCAGTCCCCTCGGCTCCTCCAACGCCATATAGATGCCCTTGGTTGCATCCGACGCCTGCTGGAGGAACACCGCGTCGCCGGATAACTTGCACACGTCGATGGGGATATGCAGTCTCTGGCACGCGAAAATGGAGTTCATGATAGGGATGTATTGGTGTGCGGAACCCGTGGAGCTGGAGACGGAGAGGATGAGAATTCGAGATTGCAGGGTGGATTCCGGGGTGCCTCTGGTATTGTTGGAGGATGAGTTGGGGGGATCATTGGGATTGGTGATGTCTCCGCCGTGGGCTTCATTCCAGGCGATGGTTCGACGGTTGATGTGGCTTAGGGCCAGGGTTAGGGCGCCGGCCATCATTGTGGAGGTTGTGGTTGAGAGGGATTCAGGTGTGGTGGATGTCATTAGAGCGTGAAGGTTGGATGATACTTGTTCTTCGACGATGCGGAAGGGTCGGTATTTGTTTATGCTTGTTGAGGGGGCGGGTGGGGAGGGGGCTTGGGGGCGCATGGTGATGTCGCCGTCGATGTCTTTGCTGCTGCTGTTTCTGGTGGTGGTGGATTCGACGGGGTACAGCCATGTTGCTTTGTGGGTGTGGGAGGCTACCACGGCGACTTCGTTGGCGTAGTTGCATGCGAGGTGGGCGTTTAGGAAGACGAGGATGTTGGCGATGGCGGTGGAGAGGGGGAGGGTGGGGTTGAGGAGGGCCCAGGCGTGTGGGTTGGTGTCGACGATGATGGTGAGGAGGGAGGGGGGCCGGTCTGGGATCTGTTAGCCTTGGAGGTGGGATGATGGGAGGGGGTGGAGGTGGAGGTACCGTGGGCGCTGGTTTCGTAGTGTTCTGTTGCGTCGATGGTGTTCATTTTGGGCGTTTAGTGAGGACTGAGGAAGCAGTGTGTGATAATTGAGAGAAAGGATGGAGTAAAAGACATGTATTGGTGAGAGGTCAAGGAGTATACATGTTGCTGGATCTGGGCTCGTAGTATGCGGTGCGGCGGTTGGAGCTTGATTCCGCGCTGCTGATGGCTTGATTACGGCTTCAAGTTCGGAGAAGCTCCACCGAGGTGCAGGTCAGGTGCTGGAGTGTGAAGAATCTGCGTTCAAGGTCTGGTGGAGGGAAGGGAACAATTCAAGAAGTTTTGCGTGAAGAAGTTTGCGGCTTGCGATCAGTTCGGAGGCGGAGCTGGAGACGATCTCCGGGCGAGCACCGGGGACCGGCACGTGATCTATACTACGAAAGGGACCTTTGATTGCGAATGTAGGGAATTCGAATGGTGCTTTTACTCAGTCTGGTGATGCAAAATACACAACCTCTACTGTTTAGACATATGTACAAGGCAGATATCAACAAATACTATTCAAAATCGTATCAGAGTCTTAGTAGATTCAGCAAGCAGATCACTGAGGGTTAGATGTAATGATGGCCTCGGGCTTCACATGAAGATGATCGTCTTTCTGCTCGGTTTGGTTAAGAACCGGAATGTTGATCGACTCCTTGAGAGCACCGGATGCTGCTCTTGCCAGAGGACTCGGCTGCGGCGAAACGCCCGGCGTGTCCCCCTTGCTCTGGTGCTCGGTGAGACCCTTCCGGATGGCGAGAACCGAGTCCACAATAACAGCGTCAATTCCCTCCGCCACTTGGAGCTGCGCGGACTGTCAGCGAAGAAAGCATATATGCGGTGACTGTTCTTACCTTGACACTTTCTGGATCATTGTTAATGGCGCCATACGACACGCAAACCAGACCAGACTCCTTCACAACCCGCACCAAACGCGGGCAAAGCACCAAAGCTTCGGCCTGCGAGACAACGCCCAGCAAGTTCCACCGAGACGCGAAACGGATCGCCTCCTGCAAGCTGCTGGCACGGATATCACCAACAGGCGAAGCACCAGAATCCGTTAAGAAGAGGACCGGGATGGACGGCTGCTTGAACGAGATCAACAAGCAAATATCCGGGTTGAAGCTGGAAAAGATCATGTTACGACCCTGGCCCATGTCGTAGACCTGGGTGAGAATCGTGTCCACGAACGAGTTCAGCTCCACCGCATACGTGTCCATCTCCTCCTCCTCGCTCTCGTGGAGCATAGGGTACTCTGCGATCCAGGTCAGATCGTCATGCAACTGTCCTTCACGGGGTGGTAGTACTCACTCAGTTCAATATTAAATCCCACCGACTTGGGCAGCTTCTGGAACAACTCCTCCAAGGTGGCAAATGGGGCCTGGATGTGGTTTCCGCGGCTGTTACCCTTGAAGCCCTTCTTCTTGAAGTCCCGGGTATGCTTGATCTTCTCGTTCAGCTCCGAGGGGTCATACTCAGACCCACCAACGGACATCGACCGCTGACGGAAAGCAGTGTTGATGTTTTCTCCAAAGCTGACCGGTGCTCGTGACGGAGAGCCCTGTCGACGCGAGGGTCCTTTATCACCCAGCTGGAGGAACTGCTCTAGGGTAAGGGTGTGGACGGGTGCATCAATGCCTGTCTCGCTAACGAGGAAATCGTGGTAAATGACAGGAACATGGTCCTTGGTGAGCTGGACATCGAACTCGACGTAGGAAGCCCCCAGGTTCGCGGCAGCGATGAACGACTGGATGGTATTCTCGCCCAGCTGCAGCGAATTGCGGCTGGCCATATTCTTGCCCAGACCGCGATGTCCGATCACCATCGTCGAGCTCATACTCCTCCAGTAGGTCTGGTCTCCCGTGATGGTCATTTTGGGGTGCTTGAAAGGCGTGATGATGAGGAAGTTGAATGTCACCGAGCCAATGACCTCTAGGGTGTTGGCAGCCACGATGGGAACCGTGGAGTCGCCCTTGAGGTTGATGCGGTGCGATCCCACCGTAGGCTTGATACTAGAAAGCAAGGCCACACCACGTCCGACGACCTTGTCCTTTGAACCAGCATACGTGGGAATGAGATCAAAGAGCAGCCTCACTTTGGTGGCATCGGCCGCATGGAAGACAATTGGTTCGGTGGAGATATTTTCCTGAACAGGAAGATCGATCACTTCCGGCTCTCCATGAGCCCCGCTGGCAGAAACAACCAGAGACAGGGCCGTGTCGAGTTGGGTGGAATGCGCATTCTCCATGGGAATACGGTCGAGATTGACAGCCTCCATATGTGTCCGCATGTCCATAGTTCCCAAGCTGACCAATATCATGGACTCATCGGTGAGATACCGGTGCCCAAAGGTCTTGATGGGTTCCGCATTCCGAAGAGAACTGGTTCCAGGGTTGCCATTGGATCTCCTCTCGGCAAGTGACGAAGGAGGAGGAGAGGGAGGCTCGGAGGACAACGCAGGCACAGGTATCACAGGTTCCGCTTCGGCAATCTCAGGCTGGGGAGTGACCTTGGCGAGACACCGGGCGATATCAAGATGGCCTCTCAGAGATGCATGCTCCTTCGCGGTCCACCCAGAAGAGTCGTACCTTTCGAGATTGGCACCGGCCTCGATGAGAAGCTCCGCCACGCTCAACGATCCATCGACACAGGCAATAAACAAAGGAGTCCAAGAATAAGTGTTTTCGGCAAGTTCGGTATCCGCCTTTTGATCGTCGTTACCGTCGAGCAAGATCTTGGCGCATTGATCATGGCCGAAGCGGGCTGCGACATGCAACGCGGTTTCACCCTGTTCATCCTGGTAGTTGATATCTACACCGGCCTCAACCAAGAGCCGGACAATATCAACAAAGTTGGCTTTGGTGGCCAAGGCCAGCACCGCGCTGGACCGCGAGACCTGTTTGCGAATCTTCGCCTTGTCCTTGTTCGCACCGTGCCAGTTCTCCGACTCAAGAAGGGCCTGGGTCGTCAGTGGATGGCCCCCGACAACACTCAAGTGCAACGGAGCCCAGCCATCGTTATCCTGCCAGCGCGGGCTATCAATGCCCTCGGTGACATCGAAGAAATCCCAGGCCTGCAGATGTTCGATAATCACCTCGCAAACGACTTTGAATCCATACTGCGCGGCGTAGTGCAGCGGGGTGCGTCCCGCGATGTCCTTCGCCACGAGGGCACCTCGCTGGTTGGGCTGGAGCTGGTCCAGGAGATGCTGCAGGAGCGACACAGAAGGATCGGATCTGTCCAAATGACTGGGCAGATCCGCCTCCATCACCACCGAACGAGGAGGTTGAAGGGTTGGCAGAGCCGCAGGAGTGATATAGTTCGATGTTTCCAGAGGGAAGTCCAGGACCAGGGAGGCGGACTGCTCCGAGTCCGAGGTGGACTGGGCCCGGCCAATCGAGATCACCAGTCGATGGACACAATTGCGCTTGTTAATATCATCGTCTTCGTCCAGGGTGTCCATGCGACTCAAGAGAACCGAAATGCAGGCCTTGGACCGGTAGAAGATGGACCGCTGAAGCAGACTATTGAGAACCTTGGGGTACACATCTTCTCCCGAGTCATCTGCCGCCGCTTTCAGAGTTTCAAGCAACTCCAGCAGTACATGAGTATCATCCTTGCGCAATGCCTCGTCGACGGTAAGAAGCATGCTTGCAGGCAGATTCAAGTTCGGGCGGGCAGGGCCCTTCTTCAACGACAGAGAGGATCGCGTGGAACTGGCATCGTCGTTGATCTTCTGCTCACCCAGGATAGACAAACGGTCGTTGATCTTCTTCAACGCGTCGGTCACTCGGGTGTTCGAAGCGAATGGTGCAGGGTCCACCTTGGTCTCCAAGTACTTCTGCTGTGCCTGGGCGCCAACTTTCTTGTCAAGCTTCTTCGTGATTTTGAGGAATCCGCGTCGGTTAACCTCGCCGTACCACTGCAATTTACGCAGCTGACCGCGAAGTTCTAGCAGGGCAGCCAGGAGGTCCTCGACATCCTCGGAGTCTAGTCGCTGGCCACCATCCAAAGACTGCCCGTAGCGGTCCTCCAGCAGCTTCAGGCGGCGAGAGAAATCGGCATATTTCTTGTTGTAAAAGTAATCGACATCCTCGAGATTTCGATCGAGGGAGTAGAAGAAACCTAGGAGATAGCGTTAGCATGACCGCACTGTGAGTCAGACAACACAGTCATCACAGAGATGACTCACCTGCAAGGTCTGCCTCCTGTCCGGCCTTTACATTCTCCGCTGCGGCCTTAATGAGTTTCTTCAGGGCCTTGTAGCGGATGTAGGAAGAGCTCCACTCGGGGACCATGTTGCGGGGCAGGTTGCGTCCAAACTTCATCTTGGCGATTTGTTCGATGTTCTTTCCAACAATTTTGTGAGAGAAAGTATCAACGGGGGAGGGCTCTTATGGAAGGTATAAATATGATATACAGACACCACAGCTCTTTCGATCCCGAAATATTCGAACTCGACGGTAGCGAGGACACGGAGATCAAATATTACAAGACGGATGGATCAGAGCCAGACAAAAGGAAAATGACAAGTAGATCTTTGAAGAGAACAGCGCCATGTGTCAGTTTAACGCGAAGACATGGGGAAAGCAGAAAGGTCGAGGTTCTGGGAGGTGAAAACCTGAGGGACTCGGCGACAACCGCGAGGAGCTGTGATGAGGAGAGAATCCGACAGACGGAGAGTGTCGTGGGAGAGGTGGAAGGTGGAGGGTTGAAAGAAAGCGCAATGGCTCATATACTTAGTACCCAGTAGTATGGAGCAGGAGACTCCCGTCCCGATAAAGGAGGCCGACTTCTGGAACCTATCGGCACGTGCACGGGTCAGCCAAGAAGCGGTGGACGATGAATTTTGGGGAGCTTCGAGAAAGCAGCAACTCAGCAGCAACTCTTGCAGCATGCACCCCGGGGGGCAGGGCTGCCGCCAAATACTAGTCCAGGGGGGCTAGTGACTCTAGGAGGCCCCATCGTGACTAACAGAGGGCTCTCCACGGCGACGTAAGAGAGGTGCAAACTAACCTCGACCCAGTAAGGAGACGGCGAGAGGGTCGCAAAGTCAAGCACAGGCTCCGGGCGGAGGGACCATTGAAGGCCCGGCGCTGGATCTCCTGCCCGCCGGACGCCCTCTGATTTGCTCGCGCCACTTGGCGGATGGCCGGTTCGAACCACCGCGCGACGATGGATCCCAAATTCTATTGCAAGGCAATTATTTTGCAAGGCACGGGATGGATGGAGAGATCAAATGGCGGTGGATGAATTGGGATTCCTGATCAAGGGTGGCCACAGGAGACTGACGATAATTGTAGATACTCCGTAGTATCCCAAGTATCCCAAGTATCCCCAGTCATCTCAGCAACATGAGTCTGGACCCTACCAGGCACCCTATATATAGCCGAGGGACCCGCCAGCCCAGTGCTAGGACCTGAAGGATTCTTCCATCGTGATAATATCATGGCCTATTAATTGCCAATGATGCCAGTGGAGGAGGAATGGGCTCATGATCACCCTCATCCGCCAACACCGTTTCATCTAGGGAAGGTCAGGGAGTGCGAAAGGGGGGGCCGTGGGGGGGAACCTCGGGCTGGGCAAAAGAAATAAGCAACCATTCAGCCCTCAGCAATGGCAATGGGGGGAACTTGGCTGCATGGAAGGCGATGGGGAAGGTGGACGGAATGGACGGCCTGCACGTCACATGCCCGGCCCTGCCCCGGTCGGTGAGCGACGAGGATTCGACTTGCGTTCCTGACTTGCGGCCATCCTCCGACACAGGAATGCGGTGATATTAATCCCCCCGTTTTTATTATTACTATTATAGTTTTAATTTACACTCCCTATCCCGTCCAACGTCGGGGGGTTTGGCAGTCGCCCGGGAATTGTCAAGTCACCCAGACAGTAGGACTATCGACCTATCATCTCCTCCACCCGGTTGATAGTTGATAGCTGATACACTTCTCGGTGATCAGTCACCACTCAGACCACTTCACAACGATCGACCGTCGGCAAAGCTTATCAGCTGTCAAATTAGTTCCCCCCTCCATGAAGGGAACCCCCGGCTACCTGTTAGCTAGACAGGGGGGTTGGCGTGATCCGTCTACCCACCGGTAGATGTATGTGGACGGGATCGGAGATGAGGGGGACTGGATCATAGTGTACTCCGTACTCCTGTCGCTATCCTGTTCCAGACCCTCGAAAAGTGAGGGACCTCAACTTCTCCAGGGCTTCTGTGCAACCTGCAGAATCGTAGCTGGGACTAATTTACATCACGGGATATCGCCAGCCCCGCTCCAAGTGACGTCGATGGCCGGCCTATCTATCCAGGCTTACTAGAGACATCCGAGGAATCCGGACGGGAAACTTTAACCGCGCATTTCATCGTGCATATCATTCAGCTAGTCACTTGGATAATTCCATCCCTCCCCTCCCAGGCAAAAAATCATCCTGGTCTATGGCGCACTCAGAAGGGAAGCCCACCCGATATTCCCTGTATCGTTGAGAATCTTGTTGAGAATGACCCGGACACCGTTCCCACGCTCATAAACCAGCCAGAGTCGTAAGTAATTCAACATAAACCACACAGGAAGGCTAAAACAGAACATGGCAAGAAAAGGACACCGGCAAGACAACTACCAACGCCGTAAAGAGATCTTCGTAGGCAACTAAACATCACAGAACACCACATCATGAGCCCCGGCCCATGGATCGTAAATCGGAAACGCTACATCAATCAAATCCAAATCACCGAAAAAGAAATCATCAAACAGAAAACTATTCGCCAGAGGTTGGCCAGCGAGAATGCCGCCAGGGTCTTGGCCGCCTATCCAACCAATGGCTTCAACGCCTCAACTCCGACTTGAAGCACCGCCGGGTTCTTCGTCTTCTTCAGCACATTAGTCAGTATGTCAACACCCCCGCTCGCCTTGACGGCCTCTTTGGCCCGCCGGCCAATGTCCCCAGTTGCAAGGCAGGTCATATTCCGCACAGAGGCCACGCCGCGGTGCACCAAACCTTCGTCCTCGTCTTCACACATGGCCAGCAGCAACTGGACCCCGCGAGGCCGTTCTAGGATTCCTGCGATGGCTGCTTCGAATTCGGTCAGCATCGCAAGAGCCCCACCGGCGGCACTTCGGGTCGCCATATCGTCTGCATCGGTGAGAGCCAGCAGCACGTGCAGGCGCTGTGCCGCACGCTTGGAGCCATCGGCAAATTTGACGATACCGGACTCGCAGGTCATCAAGTTACAGACCAGCTCGCAGGCGGCCCGCTGAACCAATGGGCTATTGGAGAGAAGGAGATCCTCCACCACGGACCAGGACTGACGAACGATGGCCTCAGGCGCAGCCTCATCTGGGTGGGAGGCCAGGTTCGTCAGAGCAAGGAGGCTCTCAAAGACCGGCAACAGATCACGCGGCTGTTCTGCCGTCAGAGCACTGGTCTCGGGGTTTGACAGAAGCACGGTCAAAGGCCTGATGGCGGAAGTGATCTGGGGGAACCCAGAGGATGGAAACACGTGTACCGGGTTGACGGAGATCAGGATTCGCGCAAGTGCATGCGATGCATTCTGTACGGCCTCACTCGAAGATCCCTGCTTTGCGGTTGCCATACCGAGCAAGAACTTTACAGCACCTTGTTGCGCCAAAGTTCCCCGGGATTTCCGGTCCCGGGACAGGGCAAGGACGATTTTGCCCATGAGGCCCTGTACCGAGGGCAGATTCGTCTTGCCACAGTCAACCAGAAGAGGCATAATGCCTGCCTTGATGAGCGCGTTGCAACGAGTGATGACATGTTGCTCGTCATCAAGAGGGTCTGGCCCGGCTCGGGCCCCATTAGGAGAGGCCTCGGCATAAGATTTTAACTGAGACATTTTCTTCTGTTCTTCCGTCAGACTGGGAAGAAATTGAGTGAGGTTGACGATGATCATGAGACCACCATAAAGCACCGACGAATCGGCGCAGTTTTCCCGCAGAATCTTAATAAGATCTTGAAGGAATGCCGGGTCCTTGGCGAGTTGCTCTTTGACGGCGGGCTTGACGGACGCATAGGCCAACCCCTCAATCACGTTCGATAGATTCTCAGTCTTACGCTTCGACATTAATTCCTTAAAGCGATCAACCAGCTCAACGACCCGGGTGTTGTCTTCCTCGGACTTGCCGTTGGATTCCGAGGGCCCGGCTTGAGCAGCAGTGCGGACCTTGGCCAATATGACGGCCGCCAGCTCAGAGCTCTCGTCACTGCCATTTGTGAGGAGGTGGGAAAGCCAGCTTGAGAGATGCTTTGAGATGGCCTCCCGGCACGCCTTGTTCATGCAGGCGGCATTCAACAGTTCCAGAAAATGGGGCTCCACCTTGCGGCTCTTTGCGTCTCTGGAGGTCAGAGGAGCCAGAGCGGCCATGAAGCTCTCCGAAAGGAAGAGACTAGCCGCAACTTCCGGGATGACGGGGAAGACGGCGGCCGTGGCTGAAAATGCCTCGATCAAGTCATCGCTGCGAGCCTTGATGACCTTGGCAGAAACAAGCCTAGAGAACCTATCCTCGCCGACTTGCTTCGAGACTTCCAGATACTTAACTGTTGCCAGGGTCGCTTGGCTTCTCCACTCGAGAGGGAGCCGACTATCCAAGGATGACATAATCACCTCCAGTCCTTCGTCATCGATCAATTCCTGCAACTTTTCCGCATCGACAGCGAGCAAACGTGCGATGCCTTTGAGGGAGCGACCGTCCATATCATGGCCCGATTCCATGAGCTTGGCGATGAAGAGCAGAAAGAGCTCGCGCTCACAGTGTAGACGGGCATCCTCGGACGGCCATACGGCAGGATCCAAGACCACGGTGTCAAGGCACACGGCAGCCGCGTCGCCTCTTTCATAGATCTCGTCAAAGAACGTGGTCACCGAGACCTGCAGCTGCCCTGAGAAGTAGAGCCGTACGCTGGTATTCTGACGAACCAGCCCCGAGATAATGTCATCCTGCAGCGATGATAAGGCATGTGGCCTTTGCGCTAGCAACAGTTTGACACATTCCAATGCGACCTCCTCGGGGGGCTTGAGTCCGTCCGTACGGAGATAAAGGGCTACCTCCTTGCCGGCAGGCTCATCCTTCCCACCGGTGTAGCGTCGGCAGAGATCTAGGAGGTGGTGGCCATTTTCCTCCTCCTGTTGGATTTTAACAAAAGCTTCCTTGACCGCAGGATGGTCTGGGGCCAAGGTGAGAGCTTCTCGGAGGTTTCGTGAGGCGGCCTGCAAATCCAGCACGGAGAGTTGTTAGTCACATGGAATGTATGTTATCGGCGAACAAAGCGAAAGCCACGCGCCGATAGCAACCCCGCGGGGTCGGCAGCAATGGGAAAGTCAAGTCCTACCTCACGATGACCAGCATCAATCAACTCAACAGCCTCCCGTGTCAGATGTACAGCGCGATCCTCGCTCGTAGAGTGAACCATTTCAGGCCTGAGACAAGAGCTGATAGGTGCAGGGCGGGACACAAAGGGTGATGTGATACCGGTTCTGGAGGGAATTAAGAAATCGGCGGGGAGCAGGGACTGATAAGGGAAACAGTCCGAAAGCAAGACGGGAGTATTCCGAGGATAGGTCGAAGGTGGTCGCCGGGGGAGTGGAGATTGAAGTAGTCGTAGTCAGAAAGAGGTCCAGGGAGTTGCGTCAACCCACGACCTCCGGAGCGATGGTCGAGCGACAAGACACACAGGCAATCATGGAGGACAAGGGCGAGTAGAAGGGTCGCGTTTGCGGTCGCAAAGCCAGGGTGATGCTGACAGGATGCAGGAGGGAGTATGAATGAGAAAAGGTGTGGAGGGAGAGGTAGTGGTGGGAGTGGTGCTCTTTCCCTTTTTCTTTTTCCTTTTTTTTTTTTTTCGCCTCTGGGCGTGGATGGAGGGAAGTTAACTTCTGGGATTGTATGGGGACGGAGGGGAGGATTGGCGGGATGTGGGTTGGAGCCAGTTGGAGCCTTGGAGGAGTACGGTATGGTAACCGGTAACCTACCGGTGTGACATGTCCTTGGAGCTCCGAACGCCCAGCAAACCGGGGGGGTACAAACCAAAACGGTTAATTACGGGTACGAACAGGCGGCCTATTTCCACCACGGCGGAGGAGGATGGAGGGTAAGCAGCCGGCATGCAGATTGCCAATTCCCATCGCAGACGGGGCCCCTTCCGCCCGACGGTCGGAGGCACCCCCCCCTGGTTCGGCCGCCCTTCGGCGTGCGCTTAACTCCGGGTTCTTATACTAGTATTACTATTATGGAGACTGGAGAGGGGGTTATCGTTTCCTCTGAATCATCGATAGTAGGTAACAGCATCAGCACCAATCCCAGTCTCATCCTGATCCCCCGTGGTGTCATCCTCCAAAGGGAAGCCGGGGAAAGGCAGCCAGAACTATAATCCCCTCCCCGTGACATGAAGCCGACGGAGCATCCGGTTGCCCAAGACGGAGTGGGTTCCCCGGGTGGCTGGAGGCCTAGAGGCCTGGAAGCCTGGGAGCCTGGGAGGGGGGAGGAGGACGGAGTCTCGTCTCAGATAAGATGGCTAAGAATAACACCCGCTTGGAGTCGGCACCCTAGCCGATAGATAGATAGACTAAACCTGCCTACCGATTGGATTGCTGGTCCAGCTCCTCCCTCCCTCCCCCATGTACTCCGTATAGTGTATACATCCCTATCTGCATGATACCATCCAGGGTTCTCCTCCCCCCCTTTCCCTTACGCTTGGATCTCAATGACGCCTTCTCCGGCTCGGATGGGAAGTTAATAATGGCTAACCATGGCGGATGATAAGACCACGCAGATTCATCTAATCGGAACCTTTCTTGTCTGATGCCGATAACACCAACCACAGGGGTCCGTTGCATCACGTTGCCGCCGCCCCGTCCTCATACACACCCCTTTCCAAGAAGCAGGTCAGTCTGTATTGCCTGGAAGGAAGCAAACTGATCCGCATCCCAACCTCCAAGAGTTCTTGGTCCGATAGTCTCGTCGCACTAGTGGTCGTCTGGTCGCTTGGCTACATCTCCGATCTACGCCTTTTTCCTCCTTCGAGCCGCCCTGTGCCAGTGTAACCGACCTTGTATGGTCCAGCCAGCCCTGCGTAGCTACATAGGTACATCAAATCTGCTGGGGGCGGCATATCTCCTCCGTGCTGAGCCCCCCAATTCATGCTGGATCTACTCCGTACATACGGCGTATGCAGGATTTCTGATGCAGGATCAGATGCGAAGGTCCTTCTTCTCAACCATTTCCGAATGGGACGAAGCCACGTCCCTGGAGGCGACGCACTGATACACCCCCCCGTCGACTCGACGCCCGTAGCCAATGACAGCCACCCTCGGCGGTGAGGCCGAGGGCTTGGTCCATGCAATATTCAGCACTCCATCGACACAGCCCGGGTATACAAACATGTTGGGAAGGACAGGAGTGCTCCGAATCGGACGCCAGAGGAAAAAAGTCCAGTCCGCCCACCAAGCGTGGACAGTCGACGCGCCTAGCCTGGAGACCACATGCAATTCGCGGACCGGAGAACAAGGCCCCCGGCGATCAATCCTGCGATCGGAACAATTCAGAGGTACGCTTAACTACACACGAAGAAATGATCATCACTGAAGGATGAGTCTCGTTACATCTTAGTCAGGACAGGCGGAGGATCCCTTTCGTCAGCTTCCTTCCTCGGGCGCATCACATGAGGCAGCCCTCTTTGATGCTGGAATGCAACTCGCTGGTGCCAACCCGGACACGTCGCCCGCCACGTGATCGCTGCTGTTGCTGGTGCAGGCTGCCCGCCGCTGGAGACACGGCCTTGCCCCCGCTCATCACCACCTCTTCCTCGCTGCCTTCAACGGCAAACACCTCCACCATCCACTCATACCAAACCTTGCGGTCGTCCGTCTGTCGGTACATGGTCACCACCACCTCGCCATTGTCCGGCACATTGAGAGGAGTCTAACATGGCATCTAATTAGCATCCCGCGCTCCTCTATTGGCTGGGACAGTACAAACCTTCAATGGGAAGTAAATCGGAAACCAACTGATCATGTCGGCACTCTTGGTATCCATCGTGACCGGATTGGTGGACAATTCAACGTCGCGGTATAACACCGTCTCAAAGTATCCCGCCAGGCCGTGGCACACTCCTCGGTTGTAAACGGGGAACGACAGACGTGTCCGACGGACATTATGTGCGTTGGAAATCGTCGACGTAGACGGCAATTGAGGGGGTATGTGCCGGTTAGGATGTTCAAAGGACCATGTTGTCTGTACAAACGGAATGGGTGTCTCCCCAGAACCCGGGAGCGTGGAGATTGAGTCCCGGGCACTCTGCCTAGCGCCCCCATGACTAGAATTCATAAGCGCGGCAGCGGAGGGCTGGTTCGTCGAGAGGAAGTCGATGGCGTGTAACATGACTACATACGGCGTCTCGGGAGCTGCTGGGTTGGAGACGGCTTGATTCATGACGTCGGCATGGAGTTTCGGAGCCGCGATGGGGGTGAGGTGAGCCGTATAGGAAGCCGGGATAGAAATCCCGTGAACAGGGTTGAGCAAGTGCGTGACACCGTCAAGGCATTCCGGCGAGAGTTCGTTGTCGCCGAATGAGCCCAGGAGCTCCGAGACCAAAATGTCGATCGTAGTGGGAACAAACTCAGTAACTGGGGGCGCGGCCGCCGGTTGGGGCGCTTGCGCGGAACCCTGCTCCTCGTTGGTATTGTAAAGCAATGAGTCTTCGATCCCAAGGGTTTGTCCTACCGGTCCTGTCTGCACTCCAGAGTCATCCTTCTTCTCAACCTGCGGGCCTTTCCAGCTTCGCATGTCCGACTGGACAAGCTTAACCTGCCCACCCCATTTCTGCTCGTTGTGGCGCTGGAGAAGGACAAAAGCGTTGGTGTTTTTCTCGACTGCCCAGAGGTCGATCTTGACACCAGTATCAACGCTGGCCTGGAGGGCCCGTGATACGAGCGGTCCCCGACCAGCACCCACCACAACCACAACCACCCGGCCATCTGGGTTCGAAGTAGGCTTCCCTTCGCTTTCCCAATCACTAAGCGCCTTGGCGATCGCCCTCTCGTACCATTTGTATTTGATCGGATCCTTCTCGAAGACCTCGTAAGTAATGCTTTCCAGGTTGACCGTCAACGGCTGCAATGGTGCCTGAAGATAGTCTTGGTATCCGACACCAAACCTTTCCATGGCACTCCGGGAAGGCTGGCGTTGTTGAAGGTTTCTTAGGTATGACAAATGAGGGGTCGGGTCATAATGCTTCTTGTTGGATACGGCGGCTTGCGTGAGGCTAGGGTAATCGGAACCCGACAAAGCAGGCAACTTAGTCCCAGGAGTCTCTTCCCCATCTACGCCGGGGAGTTGGCCAACATCACAGAGGAGAATCCATGGGGGTGTCCGAAGGCGCATCAGCCGACCGATGAGCGCTTGGTGTGTTTTAGACAGCACGGGATAGCCCTTTTGGTTCTTGATGAAGGCCTGGGCGTCAATGGTAAGTAGATGGACTGGCTCGGAATACCACCGAGACTGGACGGACATAGGGGGAAGGTGTCTGGGCATTGAGAGGGCTAGAAACAACGTTATCTTAGCAACAAGTATGGGCGCAGCACGTTCAAGGTGCGGAATATCTCCTTACCTACGACAAGCCTGGAGTGGTATCTACAAGTTCTCCGAATGATGTCCCAAGCATCCCAAGTCCCAAATGGATCCACTTTCGATGACTGCCCTGCGAGAGGGTCTCCAAGGAACTCTGGGCGGGCGAGGCGAGACAGATCGGCTATTCCGTCTACTTCAGAATCCGGGCTGTCAACCATGGTCGTCCAGATATGGAATTGTATGTAAGGGGCGAGGTTGATAGCATCCTGTATCGCTCTTGCATAGTACATTACGCCCTCAGAATGAATATCTCCATGGTGCAGTTTCGGGCCCGGAATCAAGAGATATCCCAGGCCACAAAAAGCTGCATAGGCCACCTCCCGCATGAAAACTTGACGTGAGATGTCGGCAATCAGGGGATCCGGCGAGCATAGATCAATCCAACTGCTGGTAACTCCAACTAGCTGCGACATCGTATCATCCGGGGTCAGATGGCTATCGGCGGGAGTCAGAGGGGGGATTTCGAGAGGTCTTATGTTATCGGTTGTCATCAAAGTTCCATTGGCAGCAGGCGTCAAGGGTGCATTTGGTTTGGAACCTAGCAGGGTGAGAATCCGAGAATGGAACGCCTCCGTAGTGATTGGCGCCGTAAGCATATCATACTGAGGGGTTGAAGTTAGCACATGGTGGGAGCCAGCATTTCAGCACAAAGAGACGCCTACGTTGCTTTCATGCGCTGCCTGTACAATTGCAGCAGTAATGGGGTGCTTGCGGGCGCTTTCATGCTGCCCGATGCAGAAACTGGGAGCCATGTCTTCTGGATTGCTGAACGACTCCATGGTCGGGAATCGCAGATATTGAGGGACGAGGTTAGAATAATGGGGGTTTTTGATTGAGCGAGAGGACAAGTTTCATGAGCAATGATAGAGATATAGGCGACCGCCTGGTGCAGAAGACAGTTGATCGACTATATCTATATAGGAGAGGGGATGTGGGCGTTGGCGCTGGTCTCTATTTATGTGGAAGAGAAGATGGTTAGTCCCGCATAGCAAATAGCAGATCAATTGGGGTTCCCGGCAATTTCCATCCAAGCCATGCTTGTTGGCGGCTAATATAGGAACGGAGGAAGACTGGGAGAGCCAAGGAGCAGGCCGTCGGCGCAGGGATGCTAACAGAGAAATTGAACCCCCTTTCAGTGGAACGTCGCGCGACAATGGCCTCCTGGATAGCCCCGCGTACCTGAGCAAACATGCATCCCGTCGCGACTTGCCCTTGCCGGCGGTGGTGTTTTCTGTGGGGTTTGTGGCGGCAGAATTGCGGGCGGTGAGGCGGGGAAACTGCAGCTGTGGCGAAGGGCGGCCGACCTGCCTATCCGGGCCGCCTTTTTTTTCTTGAAGCCGTTTGGCGACAACCAACTCTTGTCCTGTTGGTCTGCAGCAAACCTCTCCCCCCGTCTTTCTTTGCTCTCTGCTAGACGCCATGGTTGATCGACGCTCGGATTCTGATAACAGCTCGCGTGCTAAGCGTCAGAAGATGGACAAGCCTGAAACCGATCCCAAGGACAACCCGTACCTGGCTCACATGTATGAGGACAACTCGAACTCATGGACCGATGGCGCCACAGATCTTCACCCAGCCTTCGGGAAGATAAAGAGACACCAGACGACCGCTGCGAGTGCTCAAAAGGTGGAGGATGGTGATATCAACCCGTTCAACGGCCAGCCCTTCTCCAGCAAATACGTTTCCATCCTGAAGACTCGTCGCGATCTTCCAGTCCATGCTCAGAGGTGAGTTTTTCTCCCTTCTCGGACCCTCATTCAAGTCAGCGTCATTGTTGCAATCGGTTTCTGACTCGATTTTCCCATAGAGATGAATTCTTGGAACTCTACCAAAAGTCGCAGATCCTGGTCTTCGTCGGAGAGACGGGTTCCGGAAAGACCACCCAGATCCCTCAGTTCGTCCTGTTCGATGACCTGCCGCAAACGCAGCGCAAGATGGTTGCTTGTACCCAACCTCGTCGTGTCGCTGCCATGTCTGTTGCTCAACGTGTCGCCGCCGAGCTGGATGTCAAACTAGGAGAGGAAGTGGGTTACAGCATCCGTTTCGAAGATATGACCAGTTCCAAGACCGTGCTCAAGTACATGACGGATGGTATGCTTCTGAGAGAGGCTATGCACGACCACAACCTTAACCGCTACAGTACCATCATTCTGGACGAGGCTCACGAGAGAACGATGGCCACTGATGTTCTCATGGGTCTTCTCAAGGAAGTTGTGGAGCGTCGCCCTGACCTGAAGATCATTATCATGTCTGCCACTCTGGATGCGGAGAAGTTCCAGCGCTACTTCAATGATGCTCCCCTTCTTGCAGTTCCCGGTCGTACCCACCCCGTCGAAATCTTCTATACTCCGGAGCCCGAGCAGGATTATGTGGAAGCTGCCATTCGCACAGTCCTGCAGATCCATGCCACGGAAGAAGAGGGTGATATCCTTCTGTTCTTGACCGGTGAAGAAGAGATTGAAGATGCGTCACGGAAGATTTCGCTAGAGGCTGATGAGATGGTAAGGGAGGCCGATGCTGGACCTATCAAGGTCTACCCTCTTTACGGCAGTCTGCCTCCGCACATGCAGCAGCGCATCTTCGAACCGGCACCACCTCCGCGCCGTCAGGGAGGCCGTCCCGGCCGGAAGGTTATTGTGTCCACTAACATCGCCGAAACCTCGCTTACCATCGACGGTATCGTCTACGTCGTCGACCCTGGTTTCTCGAAACAGAAGATTTACAACCCCCGTATCCGTGTTGAGTCCCTCCTGGTGTCTCCAATCTCTAAGGCCTCCGCACAACAGAGAGCTGGTCGTGCTGGTCGTACGCGCCCCGGAAAGTGCTTCCGTCTCTACACCGAGGGAGCCTTCAAGAAAGAACTTATCGACCAAACCTACCCGGAAATTCTGCGCTCCAACCTTTCTTCTACGGTGCTGGAGTTGAAGAAGCTTGGTGTCGACGATCTCGTCCACTTCGACCTGATGGATCCTCCTGCCCCGGAGACCCTTATGCGAGCCTTGGAAGAACTCAACTACCTGGCCTGCTTGGATGACGATGGTAACCTGACCCAGCTGGGACGCCTTGCGTCGGAGTTCCCTCTTGATCCTGCGCTTGCCGTGATGCTTATCAGCTCTCCTGAATTCTACTGCTCCAACGAAATTCTCTCCATCACGGCACTGCTTTCCGTTCCGCAAGTGTTTGTCCGGCCTGCCTCTCAACGGAAGCGTGCGGATGAGATGAAGGATCTCTTTGCCCACCCCGATGGCGACCACCTTACTATTCTCAACGTATACCACGCATTCAAGAGCCCTGAAGCGCAGGAGAACCTGAAACAGTGGTGTCACGACCACTTCCTGTCTCTGCGGTCCCTGCAGTCGGCAGACAACGTGCGCATGCAGCTTCTGCGCATCATGGAGCGTGAAGAACTCGAGATGATCTCCACCCCCTTCGAGGACAAGAAGTACTACGAGAACATCCGCCGTGCGCTGTGCGCAGGGTTCTTCATGCAGGTCGCCAAGAAGGAAGCCCAGGGCAAGAACATGTATTTGACCATCAAGGACAACCAGAACGTCCTCTTGCATCCCTCGACCGTCCTGGGCCACGAAGCAGAATGGGTCCTCTACAACGAATTCGTGCTCACCACCAAGAACTACATTCGGACTATCACGGCCGTCAAACCCGAGTGGCTCATTGTAAGTCCCATCTCACCTCTCCGACTACCACTCCCTGACTAACACCGTTCCAACAGGACATCGCCCCCACTTACTACGACATCTCTGGATTCCCCAAGGGCGAGATCCGATCCTCCCTCCTCCGCGCAGCCGAGAGACTCTCGCGCAGGGAGAAGATGCGCTCCGATTCCGGCAAAAGACGATAGACTAGTTAATCTTTTTGTCACGAAATCTATAGACCATGTTTTTTTTTTCTTCATGCCATGATAATTTTCGAAGCTCAATAAAAGGGAATATCCGGTTTTCATTGTTATCATATTTCTCCTTTTTTTTTCAATTTCCAATTTGGTATTTTTATTTTCTCGGCCTCCATCCAATCTTCTCTCTCATTTCCTGGAGTTTTCATGGTGACTTCACGGTATTTATTTCTTTTTTTGATCTGCGGAATACCTCATTACCTCCGGGCCTAGATTAGGTACAAATTATTATTTCCTCCACGTCCCTCTCGTATTTAAATTTCTGCATACAAGATGGTGTAGCTGTGGACTTGAGGTTGGATCGGATGAGTGGGCAGGTTTTCTCGTAACATCCTTCCGGAAGATAATCATAACATCCTCCTCCTACTGCTGCTGCTGCTGAAGAGTCTTTAAACATTATCTACGGCATACTGAATCCCCCATCATTATACGGGGGGGTGAAGGGGAAGGACAACCCAATGCCCGGAAAGAAATGCCCACAAGGTCCGGCGCTCAATTCTAACCCTTGTTTGTTTGTCATCATAGAAAAAAAAGAGTTATACTATACTGTACAATTTATCCAGGTATCAACGATATCGAAATCTAAAAACCAACCCATCACCTGGACAAAAGCAATTCCGGCCAGATAGGGAGACTATCAATAAGATGTCCACCGTACACGGGAGGTAGATGTGTATAGGTGTACAGTGTGGGGAGCTCCATTCAACCAGGGAGAAAAATGGAGAGAGAGAGAGAGAGAGAGAGAGAGAGAGAGATGCGCACGGGGACGGACGCGGTCGGTTGAAGTGTGGCGCTACCTAGGAGGGAGGTGCCCTACGACTTCATGTATCGGATTCTGAATGGGCTGATAGGAGTCTCGAGTTCGGGAGTGGGAGGCATGCGTTCGTGCTTTTGGCGGAGGAGGTCTTGGTGGGTCGGTTGGGAGGGAGGGGGTGGGATGGATTCGTTTCTTCGCGTCTGGTGGAGGTCGAAGACCATTTGTTTCAGTTGCGAGATTTCGGCCTTGAGCGATGTGATCTCTTGATCTTGGGCGGCGGCTGCAGATTCGTTCTCCTGCTTGGTTATTTCGACTTGCTTGCTGATCTCTTGGAGCAGTTTTTGGCGATCGCCATCCTCAAATACCGGCTGCGATGCATTGGGTGCGTTGGATGAGCCCGGAGAGCCGGCGAGCATGGAGGTTAGGACCTGCTGAGAGTAGAGCTCGATCATGTCTTGCCATTTCTTAGAGGGGGATTTGCCCTCATAAGCGTTCAAGTGTTCGTTCATGACGTTCACAAAGGCATAGGACTTCTCCCATGCTCGCTTATCTTGCATGTCCTTCGGTGCGGCCTCGGCTGCGGATTTCCAACGTCTGTGGTGAGGGTCATGGGGAGATCGGATGTCCAATTGCTTACTGGCGGCCGCCCAGTCGAAACCGCTATTCATTGCCGATGTAATGATGGCCTCGGACATGTCGTACTGTTCGCATGTATCGCACATGTGTACCATGAGCACAATGAGTCGCTCAAGTCGGAACAACCGATGCTCTGTTGACGAAACCATGAACGCCAACGTCCTCTTGAGTGTCTGCATTCCCTTTTCCCAGTCGGTACGGATGGCGCAGAACCTCAGGTAAGAGTTGAGGATAGCGAAATCGTCCATATGCCCTGCCGACCTCGCAGCTAGGAGGTATGCGTCAGCCCGATCAGGTTGGTCGAAGCGTAGACAAGACACGATCAGAGTGGCGTAGATAACTGGGTTCGCTGAATCCACAGGGGGGACGATGATCTCGACCCCATTGACCACTTGTCGCTGATAAAGCCCCAACCCGTTCATGTCGACGGGATAGCCGTGCCCGTTCAACATTTCCAGAAAAATGTCGAATCCCATGAGATTCTTGGATTTGCGGAAGAACGTCAGGATCGTGAGGATGAGGGAGGCGCTGAGTGGGAACTTGTGAGGAAGAATGGTCTTTAAGATCAAGTCACAGAGATCATTCTGGCGAGTTTTGGTGAATGCTAGGATCATCTTCTTCAGAACCTCTGGTCGGTCTGGATCCGTACACTGCATCAGATTGTTGGCTAGCCTGAGAAGAAGTTCCTGGAGGGGCATCTGGTCTCGCATATAGAGTTCGGTATCACGCTGGATGTCGCGGTCCAGTCGGTTCCGCTCATCTGTCATGTGTCGGATCGAGTGCACGCGGAGGTCTTTCGCCAAGTCATCGATATTGGAGGTTTTCGAGCCTTTAACATGTCGCATTCTACGTCGAAGGGCATTCAGCTCCGCTAGCAGCTCCGGCACTTTCAACTGGGGTATTGAGAAATCGGCACCATAACTCATCTGGACACCCATATAGTTGTGTGCAATTGCCGGCCGGAGGAGAAGTCGAATGGCTAGCTGTTTGAGCGCAAGTTTCCGGATGACTTTCTGGCGGACCACGTCGCCAGTGAGCCAGGTAGGTGAATCATCATTCTCGAGCGAAAGACCATAGTCCTCGTTAGCATCTTCCGCCAGCGGATTCTCGCTCTCCGCAACTAAATCATGGATTATCTGGCTGTCTCTCTCATTCTCAAATGCAGTTGTCGAGTGGAACGAGGCAAACGGCACGTTCCTCCTAGGCCATTGGTATCTCACGTGTGCCGGTCGAGTCGCTGTGCCGAAGTGTCTGGTCTGTAGAGCTCCACGGAGGAATCCCTGCTTCCGGCGCGATAAAAGGGCCTCTACCAAGCGCTGCTCCTCATCGACCAGCTCATTGACCTCTTCCTTCACTGCGGCAATCTTTTCTTCCCATTCGATACGGCGTTGACCCTTAGCCTGGGCGTCTGCCAACGCGGCGGCGGCGAAGATGCTCGTGTATAGTGCGGTGACCGAATTCCCGAGGCGGAGACGTCTCTTGCTTGCTGCCGACGTGGTTCTCGAGGCCACGCCGTTGGAGACGGTACTCAAGCAAGAGACGCAACGGCAAGTAGATTGCGCCGGAGCGACGCGGGACCAAAGACCTTGCATTCTCAAGTCATTTCTGCATTGAACCGACTCCAATGGTGAGCTGCCGAGTGGGAACACGTCCAATCGACTGAGCACAAGGACCCGACGGCCAATGGCGGCGAGTAGGGCGTCGGGGCAGATGAAGGGCCGGAGGGGGGAGGTGGTGCGAGGTCGAGAATCTTTGGATGATGATCGGCTAAACGAAAGTCGAACCCGCCCCGGGGGCATGCAAACCGTGCAAACCGACCGCTGGGCCGGCCGGCGACGACAACCACCGTCGACCAGGGAATAAGCAATATCCCCTCTTCCTTGTCCGGCGATCTGTCACATTCGCGAGTGCCCTTTCTGCAATTGTACGACTCGTCTGATCTTCACTCAGCGCTCGTGGTGCTATAAATACCCCGCCGTCGCCACCCATTGCCCGACAATGCTCGTCGTCCTCGCCACTGCTCTATTGGCCCTAAGCGGCAGCTTCGTGAGCGCTCACGGATCTCACGCCGACCAGCCGCCCTCGTCGGATTGGGCCACCCGGCATATGCAAGGTAAGGATGCTGGATGGCATCTGGGACTGAAAGCCGTGTCACTAACCACCGGGCCCGGTAGAGGAGCACCACATTGATTCCTTCGACGCTGCTTCCTTCTTTTCCCTTCACGACTATGATGAGTCCGGGGTTTGGACCCCTCAAGAAGTGCGCAAAACATACGGGATGGACGACGAGACAAATGCGGGAATCAGTGAGGATCGTAAGACCCAAGCCTTGAGAGAGGTGTTCACTCTGTTCGACCCAACGAACACCGGCTTCATCAATCGCGACAACTGGATGCGCATCATTGCCGAGGGAACACGGCTGCCCGATCTCGGGTTTGGTCCAGGCCACCACGGCGACATCGAGTATGAGTACGAGATCCACCATTTCGAAAAGTACCACGGCGAAGATGCCAAGGAGGAGGACCTCACCCACCCCGAGGACATCGAGCACTTCCGGAAGCATGACGAGGAGGACCTCGCGATGGAGCGACTCGAGCAGCTCGAGAGCATGCAGATCGTGGAGGCGAACATACCGCTGAAGTTCCTCAAGCACTAGATGAGTGTACATTAGATTTCTTTTGTTGTTGCTGTACATATGTTTGATGATACGAGTCCAAGCGTCGGTTACACCACCTGGGAGATACCCTTTCATGACTCTTTGGAAATCCAGCCAAGCGGGATATAGCGCAAGAGCGTCGTCACACCTCGTCCAGCGACGGCACCTTGACATCAAAGACGCAATGCATCACCCCCGGAGCGTAAGTCTTGACTCGTTCGACATGCCGACAATGCGCCACCACTGCCTCTACTCCCAAGACCTGTGCCCTCAGCCTCCCAATCTCGGCCGTGATCTCATCCTTCATCTCCTCAATGCGCTGCACATCAGCATTCTCATGCACATGCACCCAGCCCCCCTTCTGCGCATCCACCATCCGGCACGCATTCTCCCACGCCGCGGCCGACGACGGCAGCAGCCCCAGATTAACATGTCTAACCGGGCACCACTCGCCCCTGGCCTCCATAACCCCTCTCACCTGCCCCAGAAGGTCCGCCGCAAACCGATTATCCCCATGAAAAACCACCACTCTATCCTCCTCCCTCAGCGCATCCACCATCTCCTCCACCCGCAAGCCACCCTCCAACTCCCCATCCCCGCAGACCCGAATAACTCTACACCCCCATCCATTGACCTCACACCCCCTCCTCAACCCCTCCACCGACCAGCCATTAATCTCCCACCCCCAAACCCTCCTCACCCCACGCTTCAAGTACGAAAACACAAAATACCCAATCCCCGCATACATATCCACCACACTCATCCCCGCCGTATCATCCAACCCCTCAAACCCACCCCCGGCACCCAGTATCCTCGCCTTCTCCGTAACATTCCCCCTCGAGAACATCGTATACAGCGGCGCCCAGATCTGCACAATCCCATGATTCTGCATCGTGCGCACCCAGAACGCCCGCTTCAGATCCTCCTCCGTCGGCTGCTGCTCCTCCCCTATACCATTATCTGTCCCCATAGGCCCAAAATCCCCATACAGCGGCACCAAACCCGCTGGACTGCGCATCCGGTTCTCTTGGCCCTGCGCGCCCGTTAAGGCAATCGGGGCGTTTATTGCGACATGTGTGACGCCGGACCGGCTGAACGCTTGCACGATACAGGCGAAGAGGGTTTCGCGTTGCGCGGGGGTGAGGTCCGTGTATAGGGCGCTCCAGGAAGGAGGGGAGCTGAGTGCGTTGACGGGCAGTAGGAGGAGGGGTTCGTAGACGGTGAAGCGCTTGGGGAGGGAGGAGAGGAGAGTATCGAGGTTGTATTTGGTGAGGGTGGTTGATGGGAGGTGGTGCGTCAGGTATTCCTGGATGCCTTTATGAAGGGGGTTAAGGAGCTTGGGGGCGCGATTGGCATTGTTGGTGGCATTTTTTCCTCTGCTTCTGGGGGTTCGCTGAGGGTGGGTGGTGGTGGGAGAGTGAGGAATGTTGTCGGACATGGTTGTGGTTGGTGGGTGGGTTTATATACTGGTTAAAATGCGCGCGGATAATCGTCACCTGCGGATCTTGGGGGCCCCCACCCGCTCCGATACGCTGCCGCCGCTTTTATGAGGGGCAGTTCTATAGATGCTGTACCAGGTAGGGCTGTCTAGTCACTTTCAGGCTCCTCGAATAGGTGTAATGGGCAATTCTGGGGCGGTTTCTATTCGGTTGAATCGCTATCATTCCTTCATAGGTTAGTGAGTGTCTCGAAGCTATGTATCAAGCGAGTGAAGCCACCAATTTGATGAACTCAATACCTTGTTCATGACAATAATTAGGGCAGTCTTATAGTATTCATCACTCTTTCTCATCATATTAGTTACAACATGCATCTTCTATCCTTTACCTTTCCTATATTCCTTTTTCTTCCTGTGCTTATCTCAAATGCAGCATGGCTTCTGGATAGCCATCCATGTGGACGGAGACGTTGAATGTCCATCATTATCAGTGTTTAGAATGCTAGGATTTAGCGAGCTACCCTGTGAGAGGTTGAGGATTCTCTGATCGCACCAACGAGGACAGCCAAGGTGGACTTGAATGGCCCCTTGGATTGGAAGGCTGATCCCTGCCCCGCTAATCCTGCTATCTACTGGCACTAAACGATCCCTTCTCGCCCTTCCCGATTATTTGCCTCACTATCAGCACAGGGTCACCTGATTTCGTGTCTTTGTTCAAGTCATCTCTTCTGGCACCATATTTTTTCGTCCTCACAGGCTACCCAGATATCATGGTCTTGTACTACTTCATTGATTCTGTGGCCTTTCGCGTGCCTTAACAACAGTCAGCACCCCCAACTATCACCACTCTCATCAGCGCAATGGCTCCCCCCAAGCCCACCATTGTCCTGGTTCAAGGATCCTTCCAGACCCCACTAGTTTACGCAAAGCTGTCAACTGGTCTTCGCGACGCCGGATATCCTGCCATTCATCCCCAACTTCCAAGCTGTTCAGATGTGGATGCCGATGACTTCACCTCTCGTACTATGGCCGATGATGCACTCGCCATCACCAAAGCCATCGAGCAACTAGTTGAGGAAGAGAAGTCAGTGGTTGTCGTCATGCACTCCTACGGTGGTATCGTGGGTAGTGAGGCTATTCCCGAGAGCCTGACTCGTAAATCCCGCCAGGAGCAAGGGAAAAGGGGCGGAGTGATTCATTTATTCTACTATTCAGCCTTTGTTTTCACAAGAGGTCAATCTGTCCTCGGGGTCGTCGGGGAGTCTCCCAATAATAATGTCCAGGTATAATGCCAGAGGAGTCACCCCATTTATGCTCGCATACTAACAGGCTATGTAGGACGGACGATCCTGGATCAAGAATGGTGCCAAAGCGCTCTATAACGACCTACCTGCCGAGGAGGCCGCATTATGGGAGTCCCGGTTAATACCCCAGTCTTGCTTGGTGCAAACTACCTGTGTTACTCACGTCGCTTATGAGTATCTCCCATCGACTTATCTGGTCTGTGAGAATGATCAGGCGATTCCACCACAGTATCAGGAGATGTTTGCTGCGTTGGCCAAGGCTGAGGTTGATCGGTGCAGCGCTGGACACTCGCCCATGCTTAGCCAGCCGTCTATGTTGGTGGAGAAGATTGCGGCCGTGGCTGACCGGGCGAGTGCAGCTTGATGTGGATGTCAGTGGCCTGGATTAGACCTACTTTGCTTGGTTACGATATTCCACGGAGGACGCTGGGCATAGACTATTTAGATATACAAATCTACTTTAATCCACCGAACCTTATATAACGATCTATATAAAGTATGGAAGATACCGATACCGATACCTTACGAGAAATGCCTAAGATCCGCAAGATCCTACCTTTCGTATAAAGGGGGGCATCCCACTCAGCTATGTAACCTATGACACTTCTACACCTACTATCTACAGAACGAACTCGAGCCTACCTATCTATCCAGTACCACCATCAACTCTGAATATCATCAACCATTCATCAAGTCCCTACTAAGCCGCTCATGATCTAAATAACCCGCGCAACGCCCTAGTGATGAATAAATACACATACACACCCACATCAACCTGGCACTCACCCAACCTCAGCTAAATCCACAGACCAAATCTCAAAACCACCAAAACAGACTCTAAACCACTGATTCACTACTTAGTATCCCATCTAACCTACTCCGTACATAATACTATCTATAGTTTCTGCCCCACCCAAATAACATAAACCTACATACTAGACCCTTCTCACTGCTTTATGTGGGCAAATTAGCAATATTTATTCACTCATCCCAGCATGTTAGCTCAGGGGAAGAGCGCCGGGCTCATAACCCGGAGGTCCCTGGATCGAAACCAGGACATGCTATGTCATATTTTTCTTTTTGCTTGTTGATTTGGATTATATTTAGATTCTATTTTTCGCAGGAGATTTCTGCAACGAATAGGGGTTCCTTTTATATATACGGGGCCGTTTTGAAGCCGGGAGAGAAAGTTTAAAGCTGGAACCTGAAGCTTTGGCAATATATATACATAAAATGAAGGAAAAGATATCTATAGACAGAGAAGGATATTGTACGATCTGCTCAGAGAGGAAGAGGAAACAAATACATGATTACAACATCCAAAAGGATCGAGAAATCAAATCACTGTCGAGCCTAAGAATTATAGCAAATTTCAAGACCGAGTAAGAAAAAATAATAATCCCACTTATTTTTCTTCAGTTAGAAGAAGTATAGCATGCTTGCTTCTCTCCATAATACCAGCGGGAAGGCAAAAAATAGGAGCAAAAAAGAAGACATAGCATGTCCTGGTTTCGATCCAGGGACCTCCGGGTTATGAGCCCGGCGCTCTTCCCCTGAGCTAACATGCTGGGGATAAAGTTTAGTATCTGAAATGGTGCTAGAAGAGCCTAGCTGATCGTGAGAATAACTCGGAAACCTAACTCATGCAAGCTTGCGTGGGTTCGGTTGGGTTGTATGTGGTAGGACTCCAATTGTTTTGTTCATTGATCGCTGGAAAAAGGACTGGCACGCTAAAGTAGCCTCAAAAGACGGACGATCTATATAGCAACAGGACAGTAACCGAGCTCTCAAGTTGAGTGAGCAGTTCGTCACATAAGATAATGAAAGGATGGCACCAGTCATCATCATCATCATCGCACACCCACCAAATCATCCAGCACTGACTGCAAGGCACTAGAAATCGGAACACGCACCTGCCTCAATCGCTCCCGATATCTTTCCATCAAAAACACAAAGACCAGGCCGGATGTAGCATACCGTTTGGTAACCGGAGCACAAGCATGTTCATTCAAGTGCTCGATGCATCGGGCATATGCCCAACGCAACTCGCGCTTCAACTGCTCCCGTTCCCCTGCGACAGTCTCCATCCGTTCCCCCTCCAAGACACCCAGCGCCTCCTTCGCCATATCCATCGACAAACAGCACCCGATACTCATCATCTCCACCGATGTGTCCACCACCCCCTGGGACTGGGTCCCCGCCGCCGCAAGAACAGCCACGGCCGACCCGGCCGTATTGGCCGTGACGGTCCGGAACTGAGTCATAAGAGTCGTCCTGCCCAATAACATAGCCCGGAGTTCGGGGTCGCATTTCTCCAAATACTGCACGATATATTGTCGCCACAGACACATCCCCAAGAACTCGATATCGTCTGGATCAACGTCCTCGGACCGAAGACCCGCTAGTACGTCGGCGAGTGTAAGGCCGAGGAACCGGAATGTACCGTTAACTAGATGAGGTGGAGGGATCATGATGTCGTCGGGGATGGCCGCCAAGGCTACATAGAGTAGTTTCCAGCGGTCATTGTTGATGTCTAGGCTACCCACCCAACAGGCCCACCATTGGATCACGTCTCGTAGGGCGTAGCGACAGACCGAGTCAAGAGATATGTCGCTCTTCCCTGTAAAGAACGTGTAGTCGTCCGAGTGCGTGCTGGGGGCTGTGTGGATGTAGTCGTCGATGTGTTGGCGCACTGCGGTGATATCGTGGCAAGAACAGGATGGGGGGCTGATATCTCCTAATGCTGAGAACAAGGGCATCAGTTGTCTGCTAATTTCGACGCCGTAGTCATGATTTCGGCTATTGGTGATGGATGGCGTGAGGTCGCAGAGGTGGATGTTGGAGCGGAATGGGGCTGATTCGGGAAGGACGCCATCGTGGAAGTATTTCTTGCATTCGGTCCATATGGATTCCATCTTGAGAATGTGAGATCTGGGACAGCCAGATTGAGTTGGGTTGCAGGCTGCGGGGAATAGATAAGCGAGATCGAGGGGGTTACGATGTCAGTGTGACGTGAAGAAGAGGCTCATCCTGCGGGGCATTCTTGCGGGGATAGCAGAACCAGACTCTGTGCGACGGAATCTGCATCCTTTCCCCTTCGGCTTGGAGCTATGGAAGGTGATGGATTGGGAGAATGTCATTCAGATCGCCATACCGGGTCGGAACACATAGAATACAAGCATGTGCAGCCCTCCTAGACAGAGACATAAACAGCATTCCGCTGTCAAACTGCCAAAGGCTCAAGAAGCTTAGTTATACGGCAAGGGAGTAAGGAAACAGGAGCAATCAATTCATACACGTAGTGTCAGGCACTGTGGGATTTAAGAATGTGGGCTCGGATACTTGTATCAATAGCACCTCGAGCGAGTCGAACTAGGGCATGAGAGGATGAAGACTGGCCGTATTAAAAGGTATGTAAACGCTCAAAGTAGAGAATAAATGCAAATGGCGCTGTAACGATCGACTTGATAGCAAGAGACGTCCATAACGAGTGGTATCATGGTGCGTTTAATAATCCATCACAGAGTAGCCCAACCGGTCGTTGCTGTCGAGCACACTGTTGCTAATCAGTACGATTGGAATATTGCGCAGGAGAAGCATACTCACGAGTATTGTTTGGTCAACGTCCCCTCGCCACCCTTGGAGAGATCAATACTGAAAACATAGAAGTTGCCGTCACTCGTCACCACCATGACTTGTGGAGTGTTGGTACTCATGGCAACAACACTCCGCAGTGGCCCGTTGTTCCCATTAGCTCCAGGTCCTTGATTCGATTTCGGTAGCTTGATCCAGGCAAAGTCTCGAGCCGGCTCCCACATTTCACTGACCCCCCTCGGAAGATAACCTCCAACCTTGGCGGCAAATGAGCTACCGACATTTTGCGAGGTCCGTCGGATCATTCCCATCAATGTTCCGTTGTGTCTCCTCGAAGCAAGCTCAGATGAGCCCATGTCGCCGCCCGTGTCGTCCGCGTCGGGTGTTTGTCCAAATGAGCTTTGGCTAAACCTTCGGTCAGCGCTTGTGGGCGAAGACGAAGCTGGCGTAGCGTCCGGCGAATGAGATTGGTGGCTCAGTTTGAATAGATGAATGGTCTCCGTGGAAGAGGATACGCAAAGGAGAGTCGATGTGGTGTTGAAGGACATGCTGTAAATTCTAGAGGGTATCGATCCCCGCCGGAACTGATATAATTTATGCCCATCAGGGACCGAGAACACTCGTATGATTGTTCCTTTGTCAGATGCCGTAGCTATAAGTGTGCCGTCGTTATTGAGCGTGATACACGCCAGCGGCGACCGGTGCGCTTCAATGACGTTGATGGCTTCCAGCTTCAATGTATCGAATATCAAGACCTCGCCACTTGTAGGCGAGACATGCGTAGTCCCCGGAGGAGCATGAGCTGGGGGAGTGAAGGACGAAGGCGGTGCCTTTTGCGGCAGAGGGTATGCCAGATAGCAATTATCCGAGGAAGGGGATAGGGCACAGATTGCTGTTCTAAATTAGACCAGTAACTCCAACCACATCTGCAGTAACCTTACCGTTGGGATTCGGCGAAGTCTCGATGGTATACAGGAGCTTCATGGTCTGGATATCATAAAGATAGATCTGATCCTCGAGCACGATCACAAGCCGTTTCCGGTTCAGCTTCACCGCTAGTACGGTGGTGGGAAAGGTCAACTCGCATATCGTGGATTGACGCTGTGTCTCCCAAGGGAAGAAAAAAAAAGGTTAACCATATGCGCCTCGCGAAGAACACACCACAACACAGAATCTCGATTATGGGCTAATTGAACATGCAGAATCTAACATCATGCGCGCAAGGATGTCCTACGAACCTTGGTATTAGTGATTTGAAGGCGACGCGGTGATAAGATCAGCGCAACCAGGGACGTCGAGAATAGCATTTCAATTATAGCAATGTTCCCTTCCTTCGTCTCATAGCTTTTCGCGAAAGGGTCCGTGGTGAAGATCCGAAACCCCTTGGCAGTCGCTGACAGGTGTCAAGAAATATTCCATGAGAGTATTAGGTAGGAGTTATATGCAGAAGACCCTTACCCACAGCCAGATAGCTATAGTCCTGGTTGAACGTCACGAAGTTCATCGCCATCTTTCCTCCGCCGATCGCCAGGACCGACCACGCCTTACTTCTGTGGTCTTCGTTTAAACAGTATACGGTGTTGCAGGATGCCGTCAAGGAATCAAACAAGAAGACCGAGATGACTTCCTGTTGATCAAGTCGCCGCCCGGGTGGAAGACAGGCTCTAGTGTGGGTGGATGGAGGGGTTAAACTGATCCCATGCCAGGACCGGTTCCGTCACAGTCGATGGCCCTCGCTTTGTATCTCTCGCTGGCGCAACAGACTTTTGAGTGATATTGCGTCGTCCCTATACTCCGCGCGCCTCTGCGACCGCGAGTTGAAGAAGACCGGATCGGTTGGGTGGCAGCTGGCTGGCTGGTTGCGGAGGGTCCGGGGAGAATCACTGGGAACAAGCAAGCGGTCCTCCTTTGCCGCGGTCTGCGTCAGGCGCGGCGCGGCAAGCGAAGCACCCGACGCTTGGGCCACATCTTGATCGACATTCCCTTCCGCCTTCGATTTTCCCATTTTTCTCGGGCTTCCCCTCCCCCACACCACACCACAAGTCAACATGTCGGCGAACAAGAAAGCCGGCCCCACCATGGGTGCTACGAAAAAGCCTGCCATGGCTGGAATTAGCTCCAAGGCCGAGAATGAGGCCGATTTGGTCATGGGGGTAAGTCGCGATCGCTACGGCCGAGTCCCACTATGCGCCTGGCGCAGTGCCTACTTCTCTTCGGTTCTACATCTAACTGTTCTAGACCAATAACAGTAGTATCGTATCCAAACGCAGTGTCGAGATGTTCTACTACCCCAAGCCTCATTTCTTCCGCTACTTCGTCAAAAAGCCCCAGCGCCGGTCGCCATTGATCAACCGCGGATATTGGCTTCGTATGCATGCGATGGCGGAGACAGTGCGGCAATTCATGAGAGAGCCTTCGGGAAAACCCAAGTTTGTGTTGAATCTGGGATGTGGATTGTGAGTCGTAGTAAACCGATTGCGGCCGCCTGGTTGCGTGGACCGTATGCTAAGTTGGCCTGTCGTAGTGATCCTCTACCGTTCATCCTCCTCAGCGAAGACCCATCCCTGTGTAGCGATACGCGCTTTGTCGATATCGATTACGAGAAGCTCATGATCAATAAGAAGACAGCCATCAGAAGGACCGATGAGATTACACAGACCCTCAAGGATGTAGAGTTCTTGTCGGACGAGAGTGCCGTGCAAATCCGCAGCACGCACTATCTAGGGATTGGGTGTGATTTAAAGAACCTAAAGAAACTGGACGATGTGCTGAGGACCGAGGTCCTCCCGGCTGAGTGCTCAGTCCTTTTCCTAGCTGAGGTTTCCCTGACGTACATGGATGTCAAGTCTGCCAATGCGGTCCTGGACTGGGCATCGAAGTTGAATAACGGTAGGGCCCATCCTCTTGGATCCCACATATTGCAGCATATCCACTAACGCGGACTCCAAAGATGCCAAGTTCTGCATCCTGGAGCAGTTTTTCCCTGATGGACCTGACCACCCTTTCGCATCGACCATGATGAAACACTTCAAAAAGCTCGGCGCGCCGCTGTATTCGATCCACGAATATCCCTCACTAAGCGAGCAAGAACAGCGGTTCAAGAACGCCGGATGGAAGCAAGCCCACGCCAGAAGTCTCTGGGACCTTTGGTCGGATGACGGGTACGTGAGCAGTTCGCTGCGCTCCTCCTTGGATGCGGTGGAGCCGTTTGATGAATGGGAAGAATTTGCACTTTTTGCGTCACACTACTTCCTTCTTGTCGCCTCCACGGCACAAGAAGCGATTGATCGCAGCGCAGAAAAGGCAGAACAACCAGGGCAAGTAGCAGATGTGTCGAGTCAGTTCGCGCTTCTTGCAAAGTGCCCGGGAGGTGGCCAGCGGAGATTCGGGGCCCTCATACATGATGGCGAAAACTCCTTTGGTTACCATGCTGGGCTAGGGCGGCAGACGCGACTCGCAACGTCGGATTTTTACTCGAATGCAAACGATATCACTGGTCCTACTTTGCCCTTTCCTCCCCGCGAGGTCCCGGCCCGGATGTGTCACACAGCAACTCATCTAGCCGGTGGCGATTGTTTGCTCGTTGGTGGCCGAGCCTCACCCGCAGCAGGACTCCAAGATTGCTGGCTAAGGCAAGGAACCCAATGGCGCCCGACACAAAACCTCCCAGTTCCACGGTTCAGACATAGTGCGACAAGAGTGGCCTTCGACTCAGACCATATCTTGGTGTATGGGGGGAAGACCAGTGATGGCACGGTGCTCGATGCCTGGTTGTTATGGAGCCGGAGCGGCAATGGAGACGGATGGAAACCGATTGAGACAGTCGGAAGCACCCCTAGAGCCAGATTCGGAGCTTGCCTGGCGAGCATCGACAATGCATCGGGAATTCTCTTTGGAGGAATTAGTGCAGACGGCATTGTCCATGAAGATTTCTGGACGTGGAGCTTGCACCGGCGCAGCGATGGGTCGTACTATCTGGAGTTGCACGACAGAACTGAGAGGCTACGGGCTTCGCCTCTCTTTGAATACATCAGCCGCTTTGGCGCTACTGTCACTTGCTCTTCGCTGGGACTAGTTATAGTTGGTGGTATCATCCCTCGACAGGTTATACCATACGACAAGGAAATCATGCTCCTCGATCCGGCAGCGCTGGCTAGTTGCCTTGCTGGCGAGACTTCACAGCCTAGTGATGTGCTTTCTGCAGTAGGATTAGGACTGAACTTCGGTGGACCGAGGCCTTTGCTGGTCGGCCATGCCTCTCATACTGTTGATCCGAACCAGGTTCTGCTGCTGGGCGGTGGTGCAGTTTGTTTCTCCTTTGGAACCTTTTGGACAGAGGGCACCTGGCTGTTGAAACGCGTGGATGCAACAACCCCTGAGAACGAGTGGAATCTTGTGCCTGAAAGTCCGCAGACGTCAAAAGTGGAGGAGCCGTCGGTAGCCCCATCCAGTGTGGGCAGCCAGACCACCAAAGACATCGAACCGATTCCTCGTGTGAAGGTCCAAACCGCTGCACAATTTCAGCAGATACTGGCCGATGGAAAGCCGGTGATCATCGAAGGATCTGACCTTGGCCCTTGCACTGAGCGTTGGACAAAGGAGTATCTCGCAGATGCCGTTGGCAGAGACCGCAAGGTAGAAGCCATTGACCCTGCTTGCGCTGAAGAAAAACCGGCTAAGAGCCTCTGAATAGGTTGTCGTGCATGAGGCTCACTCGGAAAATATGAGTTTCCAAGCCAAGAATTTCTCCTATACAACAAAAGAATTCGGCTCTTTTCTGGATGAGGTGCACGCAGGTGGCCGCCAATATCTCCGAAGCATCTCCGCCGAAGAGCCAACCAAACTACCTGCCAATCTAGCTGTGGACTTCCCCAACCTCAAAGATGATTTTTGCCTACCGGAGCCCCTTTCTATGGTTGTCGAGAATGCGCACAGTTCCCCACTTAGGATCTCAGGCCCAGTCACCTTGTGGCTGCACTACGATGTAAGTGTGCATGTTGAACGAACAAATGCTGAGTTGACGCACTGACCAGTTGCAGGTGATGGCGAATGTCCTCTGTCAAATCCGTGGAGAGAAAAGACTCATTCTGTTCCCCCCCAGTGATGTGCAATATCTTCAGGTTCCTGCCGGGGCATCCAGTTCTACTATCAACATTTTCCAGAACCATGCGGATGGTTCGATTGCTGCAGTCCCGCGCACGTCGCCACAAGAGGCGGTTCTGTGTCGTGGCGATATCTTGTTCATCCCCCCGTTGTGGTTACACACAGCATCCCCAACTGGCCAGGTCAGTGTCGCCGTGAATGTTTTCTTTCGCAATTTATCGAAAGGATATGCAGCTGGTCGGGATGTCTACGGAAACCGTGATCTGCAGGCCTATGAAAAGGCGAGAAACGATCTTCAAAAGATCGCCAAGTCTTTCGATGCGCTGCCACCTGACATGGCCCGTTTCTACTTGTTGAGGCTCGCAAAGGAGCTGAGAGACAAAGCCGAAACATAGATGAACCAGGTGTCTAGCCTTGGCCTGAGAATGCTGTATTAGCCGGTTGTTGTCAATCACCAGTTGGCGATCTATCAGGCCGCGAGATGCCTGGAGCAAGGTGGCGCGACTCGGCTGACTATTCAAGCCTGGGCCCGTGTTTAGAATTGCATCGCTTCTCTGACCCCTCAATGACTGCCTCACCATGCACAGAGAATGCACGTGTAAAGATCGGGCCGCTTTTCAAAATCAGCAATGTGAGAGGCACGTGGTGAGAAAATAGCAATGCCGAGTGAACAGGTGGCGGAGAGGCGAGGCAGAGGGGAGTGTGGGTGATGAGGGGGGTTGTTCTGCGGAGAGAGACCCGGGTTAAGCTTGGCTTCTAGTGAAAAGCCGAAGTGGAGACAGCATGGACACGCCCGTGCACTTGTTTGACACTTGGTCCAGGTTGGTTACAGCCAACGCAACACAGTCGGGGGGACTAAATGTGAGTGACCGATGCCCGATCTGCAGCAACTGCTACCGTTGAAACCATATCAATCTAAAACCACATTGGAATGGTAATGTTGTAGTGGTGATGGTTGTTTACCGACCCATAGGGTTCAGGCGACACCATGGGAAGATCCTACTTTATTCATCCAATCTTTGATGGGTCTCGGATAATCAATGCCACGGCCAAGGTAGCCATGATTTTCCACCATGCATCTTGATGGTGTCGCGTGCCTAATCGTAAGCATCGCGACAGTCATAGACAGTAATCGAGGGCGCTCCGTAGAACAAAGGTAAGCGGGACACACATGTACAGCGCATAGGCTACATGCAGGTCCCGGAAGACCGAGGATAAGGTGGAAGATTGAAGAAAGGGCTCCGCTCGGTGAGGAGCAAAAGGAGCAGACAAAAACAAAGGGGCAGAAAGGAAAACAAAGATAAGAGTCCCAGAAAAAGGCAAAAAAACAAGGAACACAATAATGGTCACGCATATACCCAGGGGTACACCTGCACTAAAGCACGAGAATATCATGAGCGGGTAATCTAGATGTCATGTCGTTCAAATGATTCCGAGCCCGGGCTGTGGTTGGGTGGTGATCGGGGATGGGGGGTGAGAAGACGCATGACTTGATGGGAACCACGGATCCCTGTCATCAACCGTTGTCAAAGAGATGATAATGGCGAGGAGGGTACGGGAAATTCGCTAATGCCAATCATGGGGCCGGATCGCAGGGACTAAGTTTGGTGGGCCTCTCACTGCTCGCAAACCACGGCTTCTCATTCGGTCGTCGAGCGGTGCTGCACCTTTCCTTGTGCGCCCTGTTGCCGGTCCCAAGCCGGGAGGCCGCCCCCCTCAAGGCCCTATTGGGCGTTACACCAGAGGTGCTGGCGTCAAGACTTCCCGGGGGGGGGTTGACTGTGTAGAGGGGGTGTGGGGGTCGATTTTGAGACGACCCGGGAGTATTGAAGCAGCCCAGCCTATTGTGTAGCAGTGCGCGACATCTGGACTGGAAACCGTGGGATGGTCTGGGCGGGAGGATCATTGGCCGCAAACGGGGGGTCATAGTATAATCCGGGTGTGGACTGTGGAGACGTCTGCCCGAAATCAAGGATGGCCGATGGGTGACGATGAGGTCGGGCCAAGGTACCTACGTACCTATCGACCCAGCGGGGCCAGTCTGCATCACTCATCGATAGCTGCATGAAATGAAGGAAGAACAAACAGCTGAAACGAGAATGAATGAGGTGGCCGCAAGGACCCCGGGGGGGATAGATTGGGATAGGTGGATTGGGAGAGATTGGAAGATCGGTGCACTGCAGGGAGGGAAGGAATGGATGGATGGGAAACCGGAACGAGGCCAGAAGATGGTTGAACGATCGAATCCTGACCGGAAGCCCCGTCCCAGCAAAGCCGCGGCGCTACGGCGGACTAGCTGGCCACTAGAGACGGAGGCCCACAGCCCTTGACTGTTACCCCTCCCCACCCCCGTACTTACTGCTTTCCACTGTTTCCAGGTCTCCAGCGCTGTATCGGTATTATTGGGTATTCTTGTACAACTCCTCCTCTTCCTCCCTCTCTTCCTTTTCCCTCCCTCCTCATCTTCTTCCTCTCGCCATCGTTCAGAAGTGAACCCCCTCCCTTCATAAATCATCCGTGCTGGGCTATTCCTTAGTTTCACTTTTATTTCCTACCCTTATCTTTCGCTGACTTCATCTCCTTCACTTTCTATCTCCTCCCCCTCCCCCCCCACATCCTGCTCGTTTCTGGATCGCCTTTGGGTGCCCGTGTTTCTGGTTCCTTTTATCATTGTGGGGTTGGGCGCATCTTAGCTTGCTATCTACTGTGGGTAACCTCTTCTTCTTCTCAGTTCCCAGTTAATTGACTTCCACCGAACAATCTAAGCTGTTATCTATCATCTGTTTCCCTTTCATGACTTGTGAATTCATCACCTCATCTATTCATGTCCCTTGGTTCCCGAACAGACTTTCGCGTGATTAGATCATCTAAACTTTAGCGTTTGGAAGAGCGTGGTGTATGTCATCGGGTCCCCACCCACCGTCCCCCTCTCCTATCTACTCCGTACGCGGAAACACAATGCGCTTGTTGAGCCTCCAGTCGAAGATATATATTTGCTGATGCAGTTTTTGTTGCAGAAACGGGTTGCTCTTTGGTAATTGCGGACGCGGTCGCATCTAGCAAGGCCCTACAAAGAATGTGCTATTGATTGGCCTCGTTTCCGTTGTCACGATACTGGATAGAGTCCGTCTCCGGGGATACACATTACACGCGATACACGGCGAATAGAGGCGTCTTTGAGAATGGCGACAGTGGTGGTGCAGCAGCAGCAGGCGCTGCAGCACTCAACTCCTCCCCCGACCGGTTTAACCCCCGCATTAAGTCTGAATAGGACGTCATCCCCCATCCCGAACAAACATATACCTGTTTGCCCTACGGGTCCATCCCCGGTTTCTTCTCATACACCACCCTCAGCTACCAAGGACAGCACTGTTGATCAGACCTTTTCACTGCTGTATCCGCCCGATGGATTTCTACGGCTGACTCAATCACCTCTGTACTCCATTGATCTGAAAACCCTGACCGCTTCCTTGGAGTACTTGGCTTCCCAACCCCTACCCGATCCCTCTCTGGTATTCCCGTGGCTACACGGACTTCACCCAGAAAATCATCTGCAAGTGGGATTCTTCACAAACCGAAGACGCTCTCTTCGACGGACTCCGAAATGTTGGCGTGGTATCACCATTGTCAAGGTTGGTGGCGATTTATCCACCGCAAGGATCAAGGGCGCTGTATCTCCTAACGAGATCCTGGTCCCTTCTGGCGTGGAATTCCTTCCAGTAGACCCCAGGGAGGGTTTCTCCGTGCGCAACTTCCAGATACAAACCGCAAAGTTGGCACCACTATCTGACATTGTCATTTATGGTGAGGAAGGTGTGCAGAAAAGAGAGATTCTGGATATTGCAGGACGAGTGGCAACGGCGCAACACAACTGGAGGGTCAAGAATGATCCGGATCACAGCTTTCCTACCTATAATACCTTTGTCCTTGCCTGTGAGTAACCTGGATCCATGGGGCGGACGGTCGAGCTAACCCATTAGTAGGTCCCTTTTCTGAGATCGAAAGAAGAGCCCCGCAGCTGGTGGCTGTTAGTTCCAAGGGTCAGCTTACGGGCCAGGTTGTGGATTTCTGTGAGCTATAAGCCTAGTCCCCTCGTGAAATGTCTCCCACTCTAATATGATACTAGTTCAATGGGAACGGCTGGAGATGTGCGAGATGTCGAAAGCCTCCGAGATCTCAACGAACGTTTGGCTAGGTCCTACGCCCGACTACCTATTGCGACCTGGGTCTTGCGGGCCTGCGCCTACCGAGAACTTTGATCTACTGATTGAAGCTAGTGAGCTTGCGAGTATCCCAGGTCCTCGATTTCTTGCAAAGCTCAATAAGCAACTCGATGAAGGTCCCCAGAAACTGGAATTTCCCTCATCCGGCTCTATCCTTTTGCCCTCGGGGGAGCACAGAGAGGTCGATGATCTAGTCAACACGGTCCGCTGGATCTACTACCTGGCGAACCCGGATGAACCAGATCATAGAGCTGATGCGGATGGAGATATTCCCATGATCCCTCTCACCAAGACAACGCGGAAGATTCTCATCCACTGTCCAGACGGTTATACTGAGAGCTCGTTGCTGGCAATCGCGTACTTGATGTTTGCGGAGGGTATTTCAGCTCCTAATGCTTGGCTCAGACTGCACTGTGAAAAGAAGCGGAATTTCTTCGCTTACCCGTCCGACATTACGTTCATGAGCAGTGTACAGGGAAGACTGATGCAGGAGAGCCCGGCAACTCGATCCCATAAGCTCAAAAGCCTTCCCGATCCTCCCTGGTTCAGATACTGTGACGGCTCCCTTCCCAGCCGGATCTTGCCATACATGTATCTGGGTAACTTGTCCCACGCCAACAACCCAGAGATGCTGTGCGCGCTAGGTATCAAACGTATCCTCAGCATAGGCGAATCCGTCTCGTGGAGCAGCTCCGAGGCTGGTAAAATAGAACCTAAAAACCTCTTGCATATCACCCAGGTTCAGGATAATGGGATCGATCCCTTGACACAGGAATTCGACCGCTGCCTCGACTTTATCCGTAAGTTGACCTGCTATCTGCAAATGAGATCGAATCGCTCACCTGGTTTGTCTATCTAGGGCAAGGAAAGTCCGATGGGATGGCCACATTAGTGCATTGTCGAGTGGGCGTCTCGCGCTCAGCGACAATCTGCATCGCCGAAGTTATGGCGTCATTGGGCCTGTCTTTCCCTAGGGCATAGTGAGTTCAACCGCTCAATGTTAGATATGGTCGTTGCTAATATTTTACACTAGCTGCTTTGTCCGGGCAAGGAGGCTAAATGTAATCATCCAGCCCCATCTACGATTTGTGTATGGCCCCATTTCCACACTTCTATCTCACTTGTGACCAGTCAAACTGATAATTGCACCCCAGCTATGAGCTACTCAAATGGGAGGAGCTTCAACTACAGAAGCGGAACAAGCCTGCAAGGCGAGAACTAGAATGGGCTACCGTGGCTCGTGAGATCGCATTGATGAACAAACCCTACTCTAGACAGTGAGAGTGACCTACAAATGGTGCATGAAGCCTGCAGGAGCATGGTCCCTGACTTGTGCACTGCATGCCGACACCCCACATTATGCCAGCTATACCGCATATGGAGACCGTTGGGGTCTTACATGATGGACCAGAAGAAAAACAGAGATGATGATGACCGACACGGATGACATGAGGGCACGAACAACACATGAATGAACAACTGTCTTTTCCTTTTTTTTATTTTCTTAGTATTGGGCGTCTGAGGGATTTAATCTAGGGACGGTGTGATGTGATTCATGCATCCGAATATATGTTAGTGATGTGTATGTGTGTGGGGGGCTCTTTTGGTCGGTGTTATGGTGGTTTGGCTTGGGAATAGGCATATCTATCGTTGACTGACTGATTTGCTGCTTTGATGTTGGGTTTGGTCCTGGCATACTTCCTGGGTTCAAACTTTGGTCTTTCTCACTGTAATTTTCTAATTGCTATCTCTGAATCCATTGCACAACTTTCCGGATTTCCAGCCTGGACCAGCTTCATCGCAGGCCGCCATCTCAATTTCCCTCTCCCGATAAAGCTCGGGCTTATAACATTATCCGGTCTAGAAAAGTCGCAGTCCTATTTTCATATAGGGGTACTACTACAGTGTTCTGATACTTTTATGGCATGCTTCTACCATTTAAATGCGCAGCATGCGATTGCTGCGCATACCTCACTATTCGAGCCTTCAAACATAACAAGAATCAAATATACACTATATGCTTCATTCAACCCATACAACCCATACAATTCAACACAACTCAACACCGCTCGAAAACCCTATACAACCCTTTCAAATCCGCCACCTCCACCACTCCCCGAAGAAGCCGCGTCGTAGCAACCAGTCGGGACCGTAGAGCCGGGAAAACCACATGTTCTAACATCCTCGCCATCTGTGCCCGCCTTTGCGTAATGAACTCATCTTCCTCCTTTTTATCTGCGTTCCCGGGGGTTTCAGACGAAGGCGGAGGAGGGGGCAACTGTTCCGGGGTATAAAAGGCCGCTAGCTCTCGTAGAAATGTCCGGAAACATTCCTCCTCGCTCATCCAGTCGATGTAGGGTCCTAGTCGGAGGAGGAAGCGGGGGAGTTTGCCCAGGCTGGGGAGGTAGCCTTTCAAGAGGAGTGGGATGGACAGGAGGTCTCCCTCTGGGGAGATTTCCATGGAGAAGTACTCGTTCAGCATTTCTCGGCGATCGATGAGGGTTTTGGCGACGAGGTCGGGGGCGTTGGTGAAAATTTCATTTGCTTCTTCTTGTTCTTCTTGTTGTTGCGGTTCTTGGGATCGGCTGCCTTGGTGTTCGCCGCGTTCGGTGTCGGCTGCGATGCGGAGGAGGTCGATGAGTTTGGGGGGTGGAGAGAGCTTGATTACTCCGAAGTTGCCGAAGTCTGTGAGGCCAGTTTGGTAGAAGAATTCGGTGCAGAACATTCCGTAGTCGATGAGGTAGAGTTTTACGCCTGATTGGATGGCGGCGATGCGTCGGCGTTCGTCGACGAGGCCGACGTAGGTATGCGAGGCGATCGTTTCGGTTAGGGTATTGTGCATTGTGTTGCGGACTGAGGCGCGGAGGTTTTTGATGGAGGTGAAGGCGATGCGGTGCGGTTCGCGCTCGGTGGTTTCGTATTGAAGGCCTTCGTCGAGGGCACCGGTGTCTGCTTGGGGGGTTGCCGGGGTGTGGGGTGTGGCTGGGGTGAGCATCGAGGTGATCTTACGGACTTTGGAATCGGTGCGGACAAGGTTGTGTTCGTATGGCTTTTTGGTCGTGGATGGTGTTTTGGGAACTGTACCAACGTTTTCGTTGTCGCGGGTCGAGGGTTCAATCGTCGTTACACCTGGGAGGAGACTTTGGGTTAAGAAGGTCCGGCTCGAGTCGACCTGTGCGAGTTTGGATCTGATCTCATTGCAGATGCATTCAATGATTTCGTCTTCGTTCAGGAAGTTTACTTCGCGCTTTGTGGGGTGTACGTTTACGTCGACACGTTGTGGTTCGATTTCTAGGTCGATGTAGACAAATGGGTGGCCTCCTTTCGGGAGGAAGCTGGCGTACGTCTGTTCAACTGCTCGCTTGATGGCTGTAGATTCGACAGAGCGGTGGTTGATGAAGAGGAGTATGGTAGTTCGTTTAACATGGTAGTTCGCATTCGTGGCAAGTCCGGATGAGCGAAACCCTAGTTTCTCATCTTCAGCTTTGAATTCAACAAGTTCGTTGGCAACTGCGCTGCCATGGATTTGGCGAATCCGGTCGATTGTGTTCGCGACAGCTGGTGTGGAAACACTGACGCCTGAATCGCCATGTTTGCGACACGAGAACGCCACTCCAGAGCAATGGACGGAGTATCGGCCGACTACATCCAGGATCTTCGCGTATTCTTCACTTGCTGATCGAAACGCTCGACGTCTTGTCGGTACGTTGTAGAAAAGATCTTCTACCTGGTAGTAGTACATGAGCGGCCGTGTATGGAAGCGATATCTAGCATCCCACTTACAGTTATCTGTGTGCCACCGCGTCCAGCAGTAGCCTTAGGCGCAGCACTCTGTCCAGGCTTAGGAGGGACAAGCTTCCCATCACTATATTGTGCTCTCCATGCACAGCTGGAGCCTGCAGTCTTTGTGGTCACGGTGAGATGGGCGATGTGGCTTATACTCGCCAAAGCCTCACCGCGGAAGCCGTATGTCCCTATGGATGAAAGGTCTTCAAACTGCTTTAGCTTGGACGTTGTGAATCTCTCACACAGAATAGGAAGGTCATCTCTCTGTCGCTAGAGGTTAGTGGTTTCATCACCGGGCATATTGTACTTCACTGACTTACATCTATGCCATGGCCATTGTCCGTAATCTGGAGAAGTTTTAGTCCCCCGTCTTTCACCAAGATTTCAATGGATGTCGATCCAGCATCAACGGCGTTCTCAATCAACTCTTTCAGCGCATGCATAGGAGCCACAATAATTTCTCCTGCTGCAATCTTGTTTACAACATCTGGATCGAGAGCCTGTGCATTGTTATTAGTTGCGGACGTGAAAACATATGACTAGCAATGGAAACCAACCCTGATCCTCTTAGGCCTCTGTGGTTCCTCCGTGTCCTCGGCAGATCTTTTGGTGCCTCGAGGTTCCGGAGAGTCCAGCTCCATTTGTGGATCCATGATGGTGCTTATTGAAAGATAATCAAACAACAGCCTCTGTTCCTGCTATTTCGATCAACTATAGCGAGGTTTTTCTGGGCCACGAAGTTGGGATGACGCAACTTCTCTGATCACCGAAAGCAGGGATTGACAACGCGGACCAGAAGTTCTTCAGCCCATGGGATATCAAATATAGCTCGACCCCAGTGAATTGCCCAACCTGGCCGGCTTCTAGAAACAATGGATATTGCCAATGATGGAGGCAGGAGGCGGTGGAGAAGAAAGGATGGCAGAAGGGTCGGCGATAAGCTGCGGAGGCCAATTAAGAGCGCGACCATCCCGCAGCCGTCGCGGAACCTCCGCGTGGCCCCCTCAGGATTCCATACCTTTCATTCCTTGCCCTCCCACCCCTATTTTCTCGATGCTTACCTCGACCGCTCGAGCTCCAACGGAGCAATCACTCTTATGCTTGAATAATGCTGCCATCCAGAAGGCCATTTTTGGCGGATGAGGAGCTTGGGAAGAAGGATGACGACCACCGGGTGCGGCCAGGCCGCACTCAGCAATGGCGTCCAAAGCAATGGAAGCCGCCTCGGCCACGACGGTTATTGCTAGGCCTGGTGGCTTTGTATCTCTTATACCTATTCTTCAAGAATATGCCAACCGACCTAGCCCCTGCTCCGGAGCGGTTTAACCCAGCATTTGCTCAGGCGCGGCAAGCCGCATTGCAATTACAGCAGCAGCAGCTCCAATCTCCACCGCTTGCCCATACTCCGCAGGGCCCTCCCGATCGAGACGAGAGCGATACAGAGTCTACAGATGAACTCTATTATGATGGGAAGATTAACTTCTACTCGTTGGCCCAGTCGCTGCACCGGTTCCAAGGTCAATCCTCGCGCTACCACGTCGTTATATTCGCTGCGGCAAGCTTGAAGAGCGTGTCGGATCTTCTTCCCCTCGCCTGCCAAATGGCTAACCGGAAGTTCAATGAAGTGCATTTTGTGCTTATGGGAAGGGAGGATGTGTCAATCGAAGGGATTCAACGAGTGAATGGTCTAGATGACGCGAGTTGCCCGGTCAACTGGCATGGTACGTTTTAGATGCCGATTCAGTCTTCCGGATAAAGATACTCATCACTATTTGCTGCAGATGCTCGACCGGACTATGCGCAGTGGTCAACGGATTCTCGTATGGAGAGAGCGGTGGTGGCGGGTCTCGGCTATGTTCGCGCCTATC
Source organism: Aspergillus sclerotiicarbonarius CBS 121057 (assembly GCA_003184635.1). Classification (NCBI taxonomy): domain Eukaryota; kingdom Fungi; phylum Ascomycota; class Eurotiomycetes; order Eurotiales; family Aspergillaceae; genus Aspergillus; species Aspergillus sclerotiicarbonarius. The sequence continues at coordinate 720,346 of KZ826319.1, read as the reverse complement.
TCCATCCTCGAGTAATCCTGACACAAGGCGAATCGTGGGAGGATCCCTTTCTCTCGCGAGGCGTTCGAAGTGAAGCACATGAAATGGGCATTTCTCATGTTGCTCTCCCTAACGCTGCGAGGGATCTCATGTGGATGTCTACGCTGGACAGTAGCGCCCTCCAAGGTAAACTCATCTCCTGAGCGATCCGGCAGGGGGTCATGTCCTTCTGGCCGAGTGTTTGCACACATATTAGACCTATGTCCAGCTTTTGCTAATGATCTTTTGGTAGCATGGAATAATGTTCAAGTTGAATTCCTTATTCACGCTCCTTCTGAGTCCTCCGGATCTCTTATAAGATTGATCCGGACATTGCAAAACGCAGACTATCTTGGAGGGACACCTAGTCTGACTATCGAACTACCCCCTCGTGTAGACCCAGAGCTTCTTCGCTTTCTACGGTCGATGGAATGGTCCTCTCACGCTTCTGGGAAGGTCACTCTCCGCCGACGGATCCAGCCACATGATATGGATTCTACCGAAGCCTCTTTAAAGACTGTCGAGGCCTTCTATCCCAGGGACCCGACTCTGTCCCATGTGCTTGTGCTTTCCCCGCAGACTGAACTAGCGCCCTCATTCTATCATTACCTAATGTATACCATGCTCAGATACAAACACTCAAATCGCGCAAAACAGCTGTCTACCAAACTTATCGGAATATCGCTCGAGCTTCCATCCTCTCGTCTGACTGACAATGAACCACTGATACCACCAGAACTTGACGGTAACCAGATGTCCAGCTTGAGGGATGGCCAGCCATTGCCCCTATTTCTCTGGCAGGCCCCCAACAGTAACGCAGCGTTATATTTCGGCGATAAATGGGCCGAGTTTCATGAGTTCCTGTCAAATCGCTTCGCTGTCCAGGAGGGTGCGGACCAGGCTCCGCCCCAGGACAAGCTCATTTCGAAGAAATATCCAGCTGTGATGGAATATATGTTGGAGTTTATCAGAGGCACAGGATACTACATGGTTTACCCATCATTTCCTGCCAAGGGAACTTTCACCCTTGCTACAGTGCATAATGAATTATATCAGCTCCCCGAAGAGTTCGTTGAGGATAGTTCGCCAGACTCCCCTGAACCGTCACCAGAAGCGATAGACAATCCATCCAAGCCTCTGACGCCAGATTCTGTTGAGGGGCTAGGGGTTGTTGAGAAGCCATTGAGTCGCGCCTCAACAGTGATGCCGCTTCTTGAACGATTTTCCTTGAATTTACCTAGGATTGATTATCTACCACTGTTGTCTTACAGTGGCGAGCAGCTCTCGGGCTCCACTTACGCACGTGGTCTTGAGGATTATTGGAATTGGTTCCGCACTCGATATGGAGGATGCTCTGAGAGCTCCAGCAGCCAAACGGTCTCGAGTGGCTTGTTTTGTCTGGACGGATAATTTCGACCTTGTTCGAAGAGGATGGGTTTGGGGTGTTAGATGCTGTGTTTTATACCCTATATAAGTTTAACAAAGTGTTCCATCTATTTTAATATACCATTGTTGTTCGGGGTTATGTCCGTGGTTAAATTGATATTGGAGCCTGAGGCTTCCAGCCCAGCTGATCTCTTGGCGGGCATGATCTTACATAAGCGGTGGGAGCTCCACCAGAGCGCAACGCCCGAGCGGCGACGAAGAGCGAGCTCTCTCTGCTTCCCATCAACAAGCTTATAAACCAATCCTTACTTCATCGCCTAGAGTGTGGGGGCTTCTTGCGTCAAAGCTTTCCACTCTTGCTATTCTCTCCTGCAATCTCTATATATCCCGTCTACCCGCATCTCCGAACACCTTCCGACTACTCGCCATATAACCGTCAGAGATGGCGCAAGACGGCGAGCGGTCAGCGCCCGCCGACAAGGGCAAGGGCAAGGTTGACGATATCAAGGAGCTGTCCGGTGGAAATAAGACGGCGGCCGATGAGAAGCCACAAGCTGATGGAAAGAAGAAGGATGATGACTCGAAAGAGGGTAGGTCGACATGCTGAGTCTGGGCGGAGACGACCCGGCCGCCGCGCCTCACATCAGGTATCCTGTGCCCCAACAGAGGTGCTAACATACCGGATCATACAGAAGAACTCAATGAAGAAGACCAGCAGCTGAAGAATGAGCTGGAGATGCTCGTGGAGAGGTTAAAGGTACAGGGAAAGAAGCTGTTCCGTTGGGGTCCCGAGCGATGACGTTAACTCTCAGCCTGCTATCTAGGAGCCCGATACCTCGCTGTACACCCCGGCCTTGGACGCGATTAAGAACTTCATAAAGACCTCCACATCTTCCATGACCGCTGTTCCCAAGCCCTTGAAATTCCTAAGACCGCATTACGATGAGCTCACGGAGCTTTATGACAAGTGGCCGGCCGGCCCGGTTAAGGTTCGTTGCCTATCAACCTGACCATTCTATCTGGCTAACCACATAACGCTGTGCTTATAGGACTCACTGGCCGATATGCTTTCAGTCCTTGGCATGACCTACGGAGACGAGGAGAAGCTCGAGACCCTGAAGTACCGCCTTCTCACCAAGTCCGAAGACCTCGGTTCCTGGGGCCACGAATATATCAGACATCTGGCGCTGGAAATTGGCCAAGAATACCAAAACAGACTGAATGCTGAGAAGGATGTTCAGGACCTGATTGATCTGTCGCTGTCTCTCGTTCCGTACTTCTTGAGCCATAATGCCGAAGCGGATGCCGTCGACCTTCTGAGCGAACTTGAGATTATCGAGGAGATCCCGCGCTTCCTGGACGAAAACACCTACTCGAGGGTTTGCTTGTACATGGTCAGCATGGTCAACCTCCTCACATACCCCGAAGATCAGCAATTCCTTCGAACCGCTCATGAGATCTATGTTCGCTACAAGGAACTCACCAAGGCGGTTGTTCTCGCAATCCGCTTGAATGACACTGATCTCATCAAGAGTGATCTCAATGCCACTTCGGACAAGTCGCTCAAGAAGCAGATGGCGTTCCTCGTTTCCAGGCAACAGATATGGCTTGACCTTCCCGATGAAGAGGACGATCAGTCCTTTATGGACTGCTTGAACAACACCTCGATCCCCAAGCACTTCAAGTCTCTCGGCAAGGAGCTCAACATTCTCGACCCCCAGATGCCGGAGGACATCTACAAGACACACCTGGAAAGCAGCCGCGGTGCTGGCCTCACCAATGTCGACTCCGCAAGGCACAATCTCGCTAGTGCCTTTGTCAACTCCTTTGCCAACGCCGGATATGGCAATGATAAGATGATGCTTGTGGAGGGGGACAAGGGCCCCTGGGTCTGGAAAACTAAGGATGACGGCATGTTGTCGACGACGGCTTCGATGGGTATGCTTCTGCACAGGGATGTCGAGGTCGGTCTGGACAAGATCGATAAGTACACCTATGCTTCGGAGGATCAGATCAAGGCAGGTGCTTTGCTTTCCATCGGTATTCTCAACTCTGGTGTGCGGATAGACTCTGACCCTGCTCTGGCCCTCCTGAGCGACCCCGACAATCTGGAGGCCAAGAGTGTGCCGATGAGGGTTGCTTCCATTATGGGTCTCGGTCTGGCCTATGCCGGATCTAACAAGGAGGAACTGCTCGAGGTTCTGCTCCCCATTGTTGAAGATGTTTCCTTGGACATGCAGCTGTCTGCGATGGCAGCCGTTGCCCTGGGTCTGATCTTCGTCGGCTCTTCCAACCACCAGGTTAGCGAGGCGATCGCCACCACGTTGATGGACGAGGAAAGGCAGAAGCACCTCAAGGATAAGTGGACTCGCTTCATGGCCCTTGGTCTGGCACTCCTGTACTTCGGTCGCCAGGAAGAGGTCGACGTCATTCTTGATATTCTTAAGGCAGTTGATCACCCTATGGCCAAGCCGACCTCGGTCCTCGCCTCGGTCTGCGCTTGGGCAGGTACTGGCACTGTCCTGAAACTCCAGGAACTTCTCCACATCTGCAATGATATCATTGAGGAGACTGATGAGAAGAAGGGCGATGAGCTGGTTCAATCATATGCCGTGCTTGGCCTGTCGCTCATTGCTATGGGTGAGGAGGTTGGACAGGATATGATCTTGCGCCAGTTCGGCCACCTGATGCACTACGGTGCCAGCAACATCCGCAAGGCTGTTCCCCTTGCCATGGGTTTGATTACCCCCAGTAACCCCCAGATGAAGGTCTACGACACCCTGTCCCGATACAGCCATGATACCGACAACGATGTCGCTATCAACGCCATTTTCGCCATGGGTCTTTGCGGTGCTGGTACCAAGAACGCCCGTCTGGCTCAACTGCTTCGGCAGCTGGCCAGCTATTACCACCGCGACCAGAACACTCTGTTCATGGTTCGCATCGCCCAGGGTCTTTTGCACATGGGCAAGGGTACGATGACCTTGAACCCCTTCCACACGGATCGCCAGGTCCTCTCGCGCGTAGCGGCCGCCGGCCTGCTCACCGTGCTCGTGTCTATGATTGACGCCAAGCAATTTATCCTCGCCGAACACCACTACCTCCTCTACTTCCTTATCACCGCCATGTACCCACGCTTCCTTGTCACGCTCGACGAAGACTTGCAGCCTCTCACTGTCAATGTCCGGGTTGGTCAGGCCGTGGATGTTGTCGGACAGGCGGGCCGCCCCAAGACCATCACCGGCTGGCAAACGCAGAGCACGCCGGTGCTGTTGGCTTATGGTGAACGTGCGGAGCTCGAAGACGAGCAATACATTCCTCTCAGCAGCACCCTGGAGGGCTTGGTCATCTTGCGCAAGGTAAATATTCTCCCGTGCCCTTAAGATAACAGACCATGAAGTTAATGCTATTGATAGAACCCCAACTGGGAAAGTTCCGCCTAAGACGGCCTTTTGACATGAAATCTTTGCAGAGGGTTCAGCGCAGGAAGGAAATAGCGCTCAGGTACCTTGGGTCTTAATGTATTGAGCACGAATTGGAAAATAGCATACACCGTTTGTCATTATGTTCGATCTATCACTAGACTGGTGGATGTGGCACGGGGGATCAATGCTAGGATGGGCTATAGGCTATATACATCCGAAGAGACTTCCTTGAAACAGATTCTTCCATAATGACCAGATGTATGAAGGGCTACGGGGGCCTATTTCATTTTGAGATATGAGAGCTGGGGCCAGAGCGACTAAACACCGTTCATAATACGGTGATCCCTATCTTCACCTGAGGCAGATACAGACTACAGTAACTATACACCCGCCTCCGCTAGTAATCTACCGCCAGGATGAGTTGGAAGATATAAATCCACATGGACGGGATTCTCTCGTATAGCCACCTGATTCGCATACCTAAATAGAAAGAATCCCCTTTGGCCTCCCTCAAGTCAAAAGTCTGAATGCTGCAGGTCCAGACTACCAAGGTTGTCCCAAAGCGGAAACTAGGGCATAGGGCAGCGGCGTCCTGACTTTTCCGCGGCCTGACGGACAGCCTTCATCCAGCGCATCCTCACATTTGACTGCCTGGTCGCTTCTATAGCCTTTCTTTTAATAATTTCGGTATCAAATACAAAGCGACATGAAGCTTGACCCGAAAGCGATTCGCTACCTCACAGCTGAGGACTTCCGCGTGCTCTCCGCGGTATGCCCCTCCCCCGCCTTTGCCCGTTGGTCGCAGCGTGTTGTCTGACAGCTAACAGAACCGTGTTGCAGGTTGAGACCGGAAGTAGAAACCATGAAGTTGTTCCGACGCCTCTGATCGCGCAGATTGCCGGCCTTCGCGGTGGCAGCGGAGTGCACCGAGCTATCTCGAACCTGGCCAAGACCAACCTGATCGCCAAGGTCAAGAATGCGAAATGTACGTTGTCGCCTCCGGTCCCAGATACCAAGAACGAAACGTATACTGACGCAGCTATCGTCCAGATGACGGTTATCGCCTCACCTACGGAGGTCTCGATTACCTCGCCCTCAACGCTCACCAGAAGCAGAAATGCATCTACTCTGTCGGCAACCAGATCGGTGTCGGCAAGGAATCCGATATCATCGTGGTCGCCAATCACCAAGGAACGCAGAGCATCTTGAAGATCCATCGTCTGGGTCGTATTTCCTTCCGAACCGTCAAGACAAACCGCGACTACCTCCGACACCGTAGCACCGGCTCCTGGATGTATATGTCGCGCTTGGCCGCGATGAAGGAATATGCCTTCATGAAGGCGCTACGAGAGAACGACTTCTCGGTCCCCGAACCCATTGCGCAGAACCGACACACCATCGTCATGAGCCTGATCGATGCCTTCCCGCTACGACAGATTTCCAAGGTTGCCAACCCGGCGTTGCTGTACTCCGAGCTGATGGATATGATTATGCGCCTGGCGCGGTTTGGATTGATTCACGGTGACTTTAACGAGTTCAACATCCTCATCAAGGAGATTGAGGACCCGGAGGCCAAGGGAAAGGGGCGCGAGGACGATGAGGACGACGAGAATATCAAGCTGGTGCCCGTCATGATCGATTTCCCGCAGATGGTGTCGATCGACCACCCCAATGCAGAGATGTACTTCGACCGCGATGTCAACTGTATCAAGCGCTATTTCCAACGGAAGTTCCACTTCGTCAGTGACGTACCCGGCCCGTTCTTCGCTGCTGCGAAGAAGCAACTCGTTCAGAACCCCGGAAAGCGGTTAGATGTGGAGGTTGAGGCGTCTGGATTCTCGAGGAAGATGGCGCGCGAGCTGGAGAACTACATGCGGGATGTTGGCGCCAATGGCGACAACGAAGAGGGCGAGGGAAGTGATGAGGAGGAGGAGGAGGAAGAAGAGGAAGAAGAGGAGGATGCAGAGAATGAGAGTGGTGCGGAAGAACAAGTTCCTCAACAGTCCGAGGATGTCGCTCGGCGACTGGGGAACCTGCAAGTGTCGGATGGGGGGCAGTAGACGCACTCCAAATAAATGATAACGACCATGATGAACATAGAATTTTCCCTTCATTTCACATATCCACCAAGCCAATTAAACCAAAAAAATCTCTCATAAATATACTCCGTAAAGAGAACCCCAACCCCCAAGACGCAAATCCACTACGGCGGACGACGCGGCCAACCGCGCAATTAGTGTTTGCTTCAGACGAAAGTTCCGCCGATCCAACCCATCCATATTGTCTCTCCTCCGAATCACCACAACCACTCCTCTTTCCCCGGGACAATCAAATCCAAAATGGTCCGGACTTTCTCCAAGTTCGCCAAAAAGCCCGCCGACTGGGTCGGGCCAGGCGCACCCCTCTCCCTGCGGAAGCAGGTATACCTGTAAGTCCATCCACACCCATTACCAATCCCAATGCCATACGACCCTAAATGGAACAAAATCACTCAAATCCACATAAACATGCACATATACACATATCACTAACCCAAGAAAAAATCATGATATATAGTCCGGAATTCACACTCGCCCTAATCCGCACCCCGTTCCTCCCTCCCCGCTTCGCCTCCTTCTACGTGCCATTAAATTTCAACAAGCTGGACATGCGCGACTACATGCAGCGATTGTACGGGGTGGGTATTCTGAGTGTGCGCTCTTACGTCGAACAACAAAAGGTCACTCGTCTTAAGCCGATGGGTCGCTACGGATACGGGAAATTGAGACGCCCCATGTCGAAGAAGAAGATGACGGTGGAAATGAAGGACCCGTTTGTTTGGCCTGAGGCGCCGAAGGATATGGAGCCGTACGTTTATCTTTCCGTTTGTTTTGTTTTGGGGGGATTGGGTGTTGGGGTTGGGGTTGTTTGGGAAGGCGTTGGCTAATTGTGTTTTGCAGATGGGAGAAGGACCAGTTCTTCAAGGCGGCCAAGTATCAGGAACAGATTCAGGATTCGCAGAAGCCGGATGCGGGTATGAAGGCGGATGAGACGGCTAGGGAGACGTACAAGGAGGATGCGCAGAAGTTGTTGAGTGGGGAGAAGCCGTGGAGGCCGACCTGGAGGGCTTTGGGGTTGGAGCATTTTGAGAGGCCGTTGGTGAAGAGGTCGTGAGGTGATACATGTATTACTGTCTGATTTGGGTTTGGATTTGGATGCTCCTTTTGTTGGTTTAGATGGTTTGGACTACCTGTCATGTGTATTATACTACCTATTTCCTTGTCGTGTCAATACGATTCTGTCATTCTGAGGATGGCTTGTTTGTCGGGGTAAATGGAAGTGGAAATGGCATTTATACTATATCATGTGTTTGAAATGTTTCACAAATATCAACCGCTGGTAAGGAAGGTGGTCGCTGCGCTCAACAAGAACAAACAAAACAAAAACTCAAGTATCTACACAGGCATTCTGTCGTGAAGGGGATTGTATCGGTGAGAGAGAAAGTTAGATTACAGCCGGCTCTCGATGAAGTTGGCGTGCTGGCTAGGCCAGTGCGCGTCGGGCCACACCTGTCGGATGGCTTCCCAGATATGTCTGTGTATGTTAGCCGCAGGCTCACCACCCGTCCAAGAACTACTCACTTGACATAAACAATCTCGAGCCCCTCGCTGACCTCCTGTGGCACGTCCTTGACGTCCTTCCGGTTGTGCTGGGGCAGGAGAACGGTCTTGACGCCGGCACGCAGCGCCCCGATGAGCTTCTCCTTGATGCCGCCGACGGGCATCACCTTGCCTCGGAGAGACACTTCCCCGGTCATGGCAACACTGGGTGGGACCGCCTTGCCGGTAAACAGCGAGATCAGACCCATAGTGTGCGCTAGGCCGGCCGAGGGGCCGTCCTTCGGGATGGCTCCAGATGGGCAGTGGACGTGCAGGCTGCGGTTCTTCATAATGTCCTCGTTAGGATCCGCGGTCAGTCCAAGCTCAAACGCATGGGCCTTGACCCAAGTTAGAGCCACCTCCACACTCTCCTTCAGCACATCACCCAGCTTGCCGGTGAGCTGGACCCGGCCGTTGCCCGGCATGTCCGCAACCTCGATAAACAGGATACTACCTTGCCCTCCAGTGGAATACGCAACGAGCCCAGTAACAACACCCGGACGACCATGTTTCTCGGCAATCTCTTCGTCAAAGCGCTCGATGCCAAGGATCTCTTCCAGATCATCCATGGTCACCACGGGGTTGTATGCATCAAGTCGCTCTGTATCTCCCGCGTCCGCATACTGAACAGCCTTAAACCGACAGACCGAGCCAAACTCACGCTCCAGGTTACGGACACCGGACTCCCTAGTATAGGAAGTGATAACCTTGTCAATAACTTCATCAGACAGATCTACCTGGCCATCTGAAAGCCCGTTGGCCCTGACTTGCTTGGGGATAAGGTGTCTCTTAGCAATGTGTCGCTTCTCAACGGTGGTGTATCCAGACAGTGAGATGGTCTCCATGCGGTCAAGAAGTGGTGCGGGAATGGTATCCAAAGAGTTAGCCGTGGCAATGAAAAGGACCTTGCTCAGGTCGATAGGAATGTTAATGTAGTGATCCGAGAACGTATGGTTTTGTTCGGGATCCAAGACCTCAAGCATGGCTGCCGATGGGTCTCCTTGGAAATTGGCGCCTCCAACCTTGTCGATCTCGTCAAGCAAGAACACGGGATTGGCGACGCCAACTTTCTTCAGTCCACTAACAATCAATCCCGGCATCGCAGCAACATAGGTTCTCCGATGGCCTCGGATTTCTGCCTCGTCCCTCACGCCACCCAGAGAGATTCTATGGAACTTGCGGCCAAGAGATGCGGCCACAGATCGTGCCAAGCTGGTCTTGCCAACACCGGGGGGTCCAACAAGCAGGAGGATCGGTGACTTGTCACCCATGCGTCTGGATTTCAACAGATGCAGCCTCGTCTCAACGGCGACCCGGTCTGACTCGGACAAAGCAGGAACTTCCTTCTCAAGGTCGCCTCCATCGGACGCCTCGAGCTCCTTTGACAACGACTCAATTTGGCGTTCAAAATCTCTGTTGGTAGACTGCTTGAGTCGCAGCACGGCCAAGTACTCGAGAAGCCTCTTCTTGATCTTCTCCAAGCCGTAGTGGTCATCGTCTAGCTGTTTCCTGGCTCTCTTCAATGTCTCCGGTCCCAGCTGATCCTCGGTAACCTTAGTCCACGGGATATCCGCAATGTTTTCGAGGTAGGTTCGGCATACACCGTACTCCGCATTTGCTGGGTTCATCTTCCGAAGACGGCGGAGTTCCTTGTCGGCAACTTTCCGAGCCTCGGGACTAAGCTGGGCCTCCTGTAATCTCTGCTGAAGCTCATCGACTTCGTTTGATTCCTTGTCATCACTGTCATTGTTTCGACTAGCTGAAATACCCGGTGGCGTCAGACCGCTCAGGCCGGCCATGGCCCTTCTAGCCAAAAGCTCACGGTCCCGGGGATCGATCTGGCTGATGTCAAATCCAGAACTGGGGAAGCTGTTGGTAGTAATCGTAGTGACCTTCACGTTACTCTTGATGTTCTGTAGTTGCCTGGTCAGAATTTCAACAACCCGCTCTAGTCTAATCTTAACGTCTAGCGACGCCAGGATTCGAAGCTTCTCTTCGAAGCCGGCTTCAGCGACATCCGCCATGAAATCGGCCAGTCGACCTGCGTGGGAGACGTCGGATTTGGTTATGAATAGCTCGAATTTCCGAGCAATGATGGGCGACAGACGGGTTCCTGGCGAAGGCAGCAGTGAAGACAATCGCAGCAGGGTAAGGAGCTCGCGAGAGAGTTGTCGCAATTGTTGAAACAAGTCAACAGTTTCCGTATCGCCGGAGACTGTTTCTAGAAATGGCCAGGTCAGGAAAATGTCTAGAGCAGAAGCAGCAGCGACGGTGCGAAATGGGGGGCAACCGACCTTTTTCATCATGAACAAGAGCTTCAGCTTCAAAAAAGGGTCTCTCCTTCAGGACGCGCCTGACAGTGAAGCGCTGGACTCCCTGAACCACGAGAGCGGGCTCAGAATAGGCACGACGCTGGATACCGATCACTTTGCCAACGGTGCCATGCCGGAATAGATCTTCCTTCCTTGCCTGCCCAGCATCAATCATGTCATATTCTTCTCTCCGTTCTTCATCCAAGCTTCCATCATCAATGAGTCGCTGGCCGTCTTTGCTCAGGAACGGCGAACTGAGAGGAACGCATCCAAAGGTGATCACTGTCCCATCGCGCTTTGCCACGGACGATCGATCAACGATAGTCGAGAGAAGATTGGCGAGATCGGGACGATTGGAGACGGGGATCCGTAGCGTGACCCCAGGGAGTAGAACCGATCCTTTGGGCAGCGGCACCAAGGCGAGCTTTGTTGTTCTGCCGCTGTTGGAACCCATCTCGGTATGCCAGAGTACAAGGGCACACTCGGTGGCGAAATTGGAATGAAAGTGAGTTGAGGTGATGGGAAGTGGTATTGGTTGTCGTCGGGGGACGGTGGCAGGTCAGGTAGACAGCGCGCAGGGCTGTCGTCGAGGCGGTCGGGTTATAAGGCAACTAATCGTACTAGTCGTCAAAGGTTCCACTGTTCCAGAACCCCGTGGATTGATGAAGGCGTGACTCTGGGGAGGAGATCCAACCGATAAGCGCCCTTCCTCCGATGCCGAGGTTCGCACGGGGCAACGTCAATCCCCGATGCGGAAACCGGAGGCCAACACGTCTTCCATCCAGCACAGGCGGTGGCGAATGGGGACTCTCTAGCAGGGGGCTCCGTCGAGCTTTCTCTCGATAGTGCCCCTGGTGCAAAAGCAAATCCTTCATAGGTAAGCAGTGCGAGGTTGTACAAGACAGCCAGCGCAGAACAGCGGTGGCTCTCGGTAATATTACCTGGACCCATTACCGCGGGGGCTGGGCCGAGTCGTATGACAAACCTTCAGGAATACAGGGTAAAATACCCAGCAGTCAACTGCCCGATCCGTGGAACATCTTCTCTCAGCTGCAAATCGCATAGTCAGGGTTCTGCATTGCTCGGCCCTTTTCAGTTACCTTTGCTCTGATCCAAGCAAAGTCCTTCCGATTCACTTCCTTTCAAACACCGACCCCTGTGTCCCTTTCCCTGCATACGCAAGATCGTCGCAATGGCTTCTGCCCCGCCTCACGACCCCTCACTGCGCAAAACATTCACCATTGGTACGCGCAAGTCGAAACTTGCTCTGCTCCAAACAGACCTGGTTCAGGCAGCACTAAAGAAAACATGGCCGGATTATGAATTCAAGATTCACTCCCGGGAGACCGCAGGCGACCAGAACACGACCATCGCGCTCCGTGACTTCACCACTAAGAACTTGTGGACCCAGGAACTGGAGGATCTTCTTATCGCCGGCCATGTGGACTTCATTGTCCACTCTCTTAAGGGTGATTATAACTGCCTTTTGCACCCTCGATATTATGCTGACAGGCTCCGATCATAGATGTCCCGACCCTCCTCCCCTCCTCCTGCACGCTGGGCCCTATGATGGATCGCGAAGATACAAGGGATGTTTTGGTCATGAAGAAGGGACTGCCAAATATGAGTCTGGCCGACATGCCAGCAGGATCCATCGTCGGCACGTCCTCCATCCGTCGTACCGCTCAACTCGCTCGTCGTTACCCCCACCTCAAGGTCATGGATGTCCGTGGAAACATTGGAACTCGGTTGTCGAAGCTGGATGCAGAGGATAGCCCGTACACTTGCCTCATCCTTGCCGCCGCCGGTCTGCTTAGACTGGACCTGGGAGATCGGATTACCAGCTATTTGGATTCGAAGAACGGAGGAATGCTCTATGCCGTTGGTCAGGGTGCCCTTGGCATTGAGATCCGGAAGGATGACAAGGTTGTCCATGATATGTTGAAAAATATCGGTAACAACCAGACCACTTTTGCTTGCTTGGCGGAGCGTAGCCTTCTGCGTACTCTTGAGGGTGGCTGCAGTGCGCCATTGGGTGTTGAGTCGGAGTGGATTGAGGGCAAGTTGAGAATGCGTTCCGTTGTTGTCAGCGTAGATGGCAAGGAAAGCGCCGAGGTTGAAGTTGACGGGGCTGTTGACTCACCTGAATCCGCTGAAGAGTTTGGTGTTACTGTGGCAAAGGCACTGGTGGAGAAGGGCGCAGACAAGATCCTCGAAGAGATTCAGCGGAATAAGCAGGCTGCTTAGAGAAGTGTCTGATTAAACATGTTGTGGTGGAGATGCTGGTCTTCTCCTTCACGAGAAGATATATATGATGGACGTAGTTAGATGAATACCCCATACCCAAAAAAAATCTCTCTTATGTTTCACTATAGAGGAAATATCAATTCACTATCTGTCGAAATGAATGTACTTCTAATTGTAGTATCACATACCCTGTTCATGCATGTGTCCACCTTCCAGGTAGCGAGGCATGATGAAAAGGTCTTCTATGGGTTGGTGATGGTAAATTGGCAATGGAAGTGAGGAGTATGGCCTCGCAGATAAGTGGTATCTATATTAGCAATATGTCGGTTTCATTGACACATCAGCCCCTATTCAATGTATTTCCAGAGCCTCTCGGGTTCGCTTCTTTAAACTCGTCCCATTCTCGGGCTTTCATTGTTTCTTCATCGGCCCTGTCCAGGTCATCTTCATCAACCTCCTCCTTCATGCCTGACTTTTCTCCTCCACCCTCAATGATGTTACCTCTTCTCTTCTCCTCGTCAAGATACTCATCGATCGTCATGGTGGGTAGATTATGCCCGGATCGGAAAACGCCTTGCTGGAGCTGCGTCCTGCGGTCGAGCAACGTGAAAGGCTGCATCGGCCTTCCCTCCTTGCTTAGGATGGGGCCAAACTTTCCGCCTCTCAAGAGCTGCGCAACCGGGGGATCCAGCCGCTCGGAGTAATTTGAATCGCTTGTTCCGTTGCGCCGACGTGGGTCATCCTGCAGGGACTGAGAGGGGTTCGGAGCTGCATTGCGAAAGTTCGATAGCATAGTCAATTCTTGTGACAGGAGATCCACAGACTGGAATGACTGGTGAATGTAGAGGTCGATTTCCGCAAGGTAGAGTTTCCGTACATCTTCGTCATCGGTTTGCAGCCGGCTTTGATTATTCGAGAAATACTTGAGATGGTGTAAGTAAATTATCCGGAAGTATCAAGTTGGGTCTATCTCACCTCAAGTTTCTGCTTCAGCTCCTTCTCCTCCTTGAATCTGTTTATCTTCACCTCTCGTCGGGTCGCAGCATCGTTGGTCGTGGTCAGGGAAAAAGTGGAGGGATTAGCTGCATAACGTTCGTAAAGCTTCTTGTCCTTTTCGTTAAGGACATCGTAATCGTCTAGTCGGGCAAGGAAGCGTTCGTATTGCCCAAGCGCACGGCGGAGGAGGGCTTCGCGGTCCGAGCTGTAGGATCTTTGGAGAAGGTCTGCGAGATGATACTCCACTGTAAGATACCTGGGAAGAAGAAAAGAAGATTAGCTTAATCTAATGTCGTGCACGTCTTTGAGTTTCTATAATCATACTGTATGTCTGTCGTGGAGATGTCCTCCAAAGGTTCATTCGAGCTGAACAGGGACAGCAAGCCCACTAGCCGCTGGCATTCCTCAAGCTTGGCTATTGTTGCGTTGACATCACTGCGGTAGGCGTCCGTGTTGCTGTCGGGGCGGGCCTCCAATGCTGTTTTCTCGGCTTTCGCGTCGGCAAAAAGGGATCGTAGATTTTGCGGCTGCTCCATTGCGAGGATTCACGAAAATGCGATGAGTTTGTCGTAAGATTAAAGCTTCGCTGGAGAATGATGGCCGATCGATCGACCGGGCGGCAGAAATAATCCTGGGCCCGCCCCGCGGCACTATCTGTCTAGACCGTGCCCCGCGATCGTCTGAGCTTGGTGAAGATGCGGAGAACAAGTTTTGGTATAGATCGTGTACAATTCTAGTTGTTCAATTCAACATTTGAAGCTCGGATTTTTATGACGCGTAGCTTCTCATCTATAGAGCTAGTCTCAATCAACTAAGAATTCCTAATAGAGTGAATTTTCTACATTCCCTTGATTTTGTAATCGGGTGGTCCCTTTTATATACATTCCCTAACTCGAATTCTATAGAATCTTTCAAACCACTGTCTCAAGCGTTTTATGAAAAGAAACGAACACTGAAATAAAAACAGCATAGTTGTAATGCTAATGTTCTCTCGAATTAGTATTTCCATGGTAAATAGCTTCCTATACCGGGATCTCCCGTAGATGATATTGGCGTATAAGGACCGCTCGAGACGAGTTCCTTCAATATACTGGGATCTCCGATCTTTCTACTCGACTTATCTGGTAATCAACTACAACAGAGGAATTCGGGTGTGTAGCTGCCCGGTAGCTGTCACACAGGCCAGCCATTGATTAGCTGGCCAAGCCGCGAGTTGTCTCAAACTATATATCGGCGTTTGTCTCTGTTTGCGACTCCGCAGGACGCCCACATCGCTGGTGACTGCTTCTTGTGTATCGTTCACCCTTTCTTCACCCTTTCACTCTAACAGCCATACTCGAATCTTCTCCTTCCTCTCATTACCATTCTCACAATCTGAAGTTGTTCCTACTCAGTTATCGATCGAGATTCTGCGTCCCAACTACTGCAAACTAGCATCAAAATGGGATCAACTGACACTTCCGGAGCAGTCAATATCCACCTAACTGTTCAGGTTCCAGCTACGAAGCCCTCTATTGAGCACGCCGTAGCTCCTGCTTTGGATACTCCCGATAAAGATGACAGCTCCTCGGACGAATCCAATGATGACGAGCAGGAAAGTTCTAACCAGACTGGCGTTAACCAACAACGGAGAATACAAAATGCAAAGTTTGAAGCTCTGTCAGTACCTGTAGCTACCAAACGTCTGATCGACAATGCTAACTTCTATTCAGTCTTGCTAAGCGTGCTGATGCAGGCCCCGCCAATAATACCAGAGTTGTTCCCAGTGACCTACCCGATGCCCAGCTTTCTACTGCCCATCTAGTAGCAAAACAAGACCTCGGGAGTGGTACACTCGATCCGAGAGAATACCAGGTTGAACTTTTCGAGAGAGCCAAACTGCAGAATACGATTGCTGTCCTTGATACCGGTATTTTGATCTCCAAGTGTGGTCATCTAAAGGGATGTGAGCTAACGTGTATGTAGGATCTGGAAAGACTCTTATAGCAGTGCTTCTTCTTAAGCACATAATTCAGAAGGAGTTGAACGATCGTTCTGAGGGAAAGCCGCACCGAATATCCTTTTTTCTCGTACGTTCTTAAATTTTGATTTAACGGGAAAATGCTAACTAGCAGTAGGTGGACAGCGTCACACTCGCATATCAACAGGCCGCAGTCTTGCGCAATAACCTGGATCAGAATGTCGCACATTTTTTTGGGGCCATGGGAACTGACTTGTGGAATAAGCAAGTGTGGGATGAGCACTTCCAAAAGAACATGGTAGTCGTCTGTACGGCGGAGATATTGAATCAATGCCTGCTCAATTCCTACATCAAAATGAGCCAGATAAACCTTATGATCTTCGATGAAGCTCATCATACGAAGAAAGACCATCCCTATGCACGGTTTGTAACGCCGGCCATAAGGAGGTACGAAAGACTAATATTTTCTAGCATCATTAGAGATTCCTATCTCGAAGTAGCCCCCTCAAACCGCCCAAGAATCTTTGGCATGACAGCATCACCGATCGACACAAAAGGTGACATCATGGAGGAAGCTACGTATGTTGACAGAGTTCAGACTTTACACTAATTACTAACGTGTTTTAGGAGGCTTGAGACGTTGCTCGATAGCACCATTGCTACGACGTCGAACTTGACACTTCTACGGCAGGTGGTCAGACGCCCCGTAGAGAAAATATGGACGTTTAACAAGCTAGAGAAACCGTTCGCGACTAAGCTGTATAAGATCCTTGAAGATCGTTTTGGAGACATGGCGTGCCTGGAGGCCATCTTCAGATTTTCCTGGCAAGCCAGTTCTGAATTAGGCCCATGGTGTTCAGATCGAGCATGGGCTCGTGCCTTGGCAGATGATGTGTTGCCAAAGCTCGAGGGTAATGTCAGCAAGGCCATGAATTCAGAGGCAGCGACCCAAGTACCCGAAAGGGCGTATAAGGAGATCCTGCGAATTAAAGAGGCCAGTGAGATCGTCAAAGGCCACTCATTCAGCAGCCCTGATTCTCCAGGACAACTGAGCTCTAAAGTACAACTTCTCCGCGAGGAGCTGGGACGGTGCTTCGGACGTCCAACAGAGACAAAGTGTATTGTCTTTACGCAGAAGCGCTACACGGCTTTGATTCTATCCGAGCTCTTCGAGACTTTGGATGTCCCTTTCCTTCGGCCTGGTGTGCTTATTGGTGTAAGGTCTGGTGACCTATCGGGGATGAACATAACGTTTCGTCAGCAATTTCTGGCTTTGGTGAAGTTCAGGAATGGTGAAATCAATTGTTTGGTAAGTGCTCAGAGAGTATTTGGATATACCTCTACTCACCAAGCTAAGTTTGCTACTTCTGTGGCTGAAGAGGGCCTTGATATCCCGGACTGTAACCTGGTTATTAGGTATGTTGATACTGCTGCTGATGTTTGCATACGTGATTGAGCTGACAAAGAAGATTTGATCTATACAACACCCTGATTCAGTATGTCCAAAGCCGTGGGCGTGCGAGGCATTTCAATTCAACGGTAAGAACAGAGCATCACATTGAAAAGGAAGATATTGACGTCGAGCATGCAGTATGCGAGTATGGTTGAGAAGAACAACTCGGAGCATGACGAAAGGCTATCCGAAGTTCGAGATGCCGAAGTAAGTCATCCCGGGGAGTACAAATAATACTCAGTCTAACAAACTAGAAAATGATGCAATGTTTCTGCAGGACTCTCCCAGAAGATAGGATGCTGCAAGGAAACGACCACGACTTAGACGTAGTGCTGCAGAAAGAGGAAGGTAACAGATCTCTCACAATCAAAGCTACAGGTGCCAAGTTGACCTATCACTCGGCAACCGCCATACTTGCTCGCTATGCTAGCTCTTTGGTGTGTATAGATCTTGAATTATTGCGTGATGATCTCTAACAAGCTGCCATCTCCAGCAATATGAAAAGGAGTCTTCGGCGCAAGTCACCTACGTGGTGCTTCCCTCCAACAGTGCTTTTGTCTGCGAGGTTATCCTGCCCGAAAAATCGCCTATACGAGGTCTTACCGGAGGCCCAGCAATGAGAAAGTCCATCGCGAAACGGTCCGCGGCATTTGATACTTGCCTTTTGCTTCGGAAAAGCAAATTACTTGATAATTATTTCAGCTCGGTCTACCATCGCCGCCTACCAGCTATGCGAAACGCCAAACTTGCAATAACCTCTAAGCGCACAAGTCAGTATGATATGATCTCAAAGCCGTCGATATGGAGCCAGAATCGAGGCTTGCCTCCGAAAGAGTTTTATGGAACCGTTATCAAATTCCTGCCTTCAAAATCGTTACTACACGACCCAAGGAGCTTGTTATTGCTCACACGAGAGAGGCTGCCAGAGTTTCCGAAATTCCCTATTTTTCTCGATGAAGACATAGAGACTACAGTACTTACGATACCTTTGACGGAAAAGCTTATACTATCGGCCAAAGAGGCGGATTGCTTGACGACATTTACTCTTCGGGTTTTCCGTGACGTATTTCACAAGACTTACGACAGAGAACCAGAGAAGATGGCATACTGGTTGGCACCAGCAAAGGCGCAAAGCTCATATAATCCCGCAAAGGATCCAAGGCAGACAATAGACTGGAAGAGCCTTCTCTTTGTACATGATAACGACGGTATACCTTTCTCTAAAGATGCGACTCCTGAGAGCATGATTAACCGCTTCGTGTTCGATGCCTGGGATGGAAGATGTCGGTATTTCACCGTGGCAGTCGAGAATACACTGCATCCCTCAAGCCCCCCACCCCCTTTCGTCCCCCGGCGCAGACACATGAACGACATCATGAATTATTGCCTCAGCCTCTCCAAGAACTCTAGGGCTAAGTTCTTGGCGGGCTGTAGTTGGAATCAGCCTGTCTTTCGAGCGGAACTAGTACGCTTGCGCAGAAACCTTCTCGACAAGATGACAGACACTGAACGAGACGTTGAAACGAAATGCTTCATTTGCGTGGAGCCTTTGAAAGTATCTGCAGTAAGCTTTGAGTCATCTACACGTTTTAGCCCGGTTACTGAATAATAGTGAAGATTCCTGCATCGACGGCCTTCTCTTGTCTTGCCTTTCCAGCCATTATCTCCAGGCTAGATGCATACCTTATCTCTCTCCAAGCCTGCGAGGAGTTGAATCTAGTCGTCTATCCGGACCTTGCTCTAGAAGCATTCACAAAAGATTCTGACAATACAGAAGAACACCGAGCCCAACAAATCCATATCCAGCGAGGAATGGGGAAGAACTACGAGCGTCTGGAATTTCTGGGTGATTGCTTCCTAAAGATGGCTACCTCAATCTCTCTCTTTACACAGAACCCAGACGACGACGAGTTCGACTACCACGTCAACCGGATGTGCCTCATCTGCAACAAAAACCTTTTTAACACAGCCATCAAAAGAGAGCTTTACAAATACATTCGCAGTCGAGGGTTTTCGAGGTATGGACTTCCTACAACTCCTTGCGAGAAACAGACAACTAATAGATAAATTGCAAGACACACTTGGTACCCAGATGGGTTAAGCCTATTACAAGGAAAGGATCATAGCAAAAAGGTGTCTACGGAGGCGAAGCATGCTCTTGCGGAGAAAACAATCGCGGATGTTTGCGAAGCTTTGATCGGGGCATCTCTGCTTTCTGGTGGTCCTAACCATCGATTCGACATGGCCGTCAAAGCAGTGACTGCTTTGGTAGACAGCTCAAGCCACAAGGCCTCGTGCTGGAAAGAGTACATATCTCTTTATTTGATACCAAAGTACCAGAGTCAGGCACCGGATGGATCTGAGCTTGACCTTTGTAGAAAGGTCGAAGAGAAGCTGAGCTACCACTTTAAATACCCGAGACTCCTAGGATCGGCTTTCACTCATCCTTCATATCCGTCCGCATGGGCCAAAGTGCCCTGCTACCAGCGCCTGGAATTCCTCGGAGACTCATTGCTCGACATGGTTTGTGTAGAAGATCTGTTCTATAGATTTCCGGACCGAGATCCCCAATGGCTCACGGAACACAAAGTAAGTCCCTGAACGGACCTAGCTACTATCGAGCATGCATTAACTGTGATGGTGAAGATGGCCATGGTATCCAACAAGTTCCTTGGTGCTTTGGCTGTGAAGCTAGGGCTCCATAGGCATCTGAAGTACTTTAGTGGCCCATTGCAATCGCAGATCACCCACTACGCCGAGGAGATACAGACCGCGGAGGGTGAGAGCGAGGGCGCGGTAGACTATTGGACTGTAACAAAAGACCCCCCTAAGGTAGTGGAACCCCCTGCACTGTAAATATCTAGCTAATGTGAGCAACCAGTGCTTACCTGACATGGTTGAAGCGTATCTTGGAGCGATCTTTGTCGACTCGAACTTCAACTTCGAGGTGGTCGAGAAGTTCTTCAAGGATCACATCAAACCATTTTTCGAGGACATGGCGATCTATGACAGTTTCGCGAATAAACATCCAACGGTAAGGCTCACCCTATTGTTTGAGACCCAGGGTAGGCTACTGAACCGAACTAGACCTTCCTGCACAACCGATTGACGAATGATTACGGCTGCATGAAATATTGTCTAAAAGCCGGTGAGATGCCTGCCATCGACGGAGCTCCAGCCGGAGTCCTAGCTGCTGTGATTGTGCATGATGCTGTCATTGCTGAAGGCACGGCATCATCTGGCCGCTATGCGAAAGTCAAAGCCAGTGAAAAAGCCTTGGTAGTGCTGGAAGAGATCACGCCAACAGAGTTCCGGAAGCAATACCACTGTGACTGTCGAGAGTCGGACAGATCCGCCATCGTTGATATTGGAACCGCAATTTGAGGTAACCAAAGCCGGAGCTGGCATATGCGGTGAAGCAGCCCGTGCCATCGACCGACTGTTGATGAATGTGATGCACGGTGCACGTGGACCTGGAGGTACTTTATGCTAGCATGTAGAGCAACCCAAACAATCCGATGATACTCTGGAGACCTACCTGCACTTATCCTGTGGTGTAATCAAGTCGTAGATCGATACCCAAGGTGTTGCCTGGCTCGGAGATAAGGCTGCGAGGGCTACCTGGATGCTGTCTGCGATCATCCCTGCTCCAAGCTGGGGATCGATCCATGGGCAGCGACCCGCCAGGCGCTGGGCCGGCCGCACTAGCCCCCTTGCGGTCTAGCGGCAGTTCCCCTGAAGTGTACCGGCTGGCCATCTGCAGCATCCGCAACTGAAAACACGCCCGCCGCGTCCCAACTGACGACTACTTATCTAACGGCACTGGTCGAACAGACGACTACGGGAGTTTATTATGAACCCCTAACTGCTTTCATTTCATCTACCCCACACCTTTCTTCTCCCGTTCTCTTCGTTCTTTCTCCCATCCGTTGGAACCCCGTTTCATCCTCCCCCATCCGCCGCCGACACCGCGCCCGTTTCCCGTCAACATACTAGCAAGCATTCTTCCCGCTACCCCCCGTGATATCTTCCGGTCGGCCTCTATGAGTTTCGCGGGTCGTCTATCATAGAGTTACAGCTATGGAGGTTGCCAACGCAGAGGTGTCAAACGGCGTCCCTGCGCCAGCGCAGACACCTTTGATCGATTCACATGCAGTGATAGACTATCTGAGCGAGGTGCTGCGGGTGACTTTGGGAGCTCTGAGAAGCGAGCTTGAAAGCACTGGCAGTTTACTTTCCGCAGCAAAGTACAACGAGACTGTGCAGCGGTGTACGCGATTCGCATCAGAGTCGCAAGTCGCTCTTTATATTCAGCAGGATGTTGTGGCCTCGGAAGAAGCAAATGGAACTGAGCCAACTGAAGGTACGCCGTGCACATCTGCCCCTACTGCAGCATGCTAAACAAGAGCTTTCCCTAGAACTATCCTCTCAATATGTCTATAACCTCTCCGCCGAGATTTCGTCCTCCTCAACCACCGTTGCGACGGTTGCTTTCATCAAACGCCCGGCCGCCATCGACCCGTCGCTCCCTCTTTTGCATCAAATCCAAGTCATGAACTTCCCTGGTCCGGCATCTCCCAGCAATGCTCAATCTCAACAGGGTGCTTCCCACTCGCCGTACGAGGTGTTGCACTTGCTGGTACACCATGGATTGAACCCCTACTTCGAAGCCAACACTCGTAGCCAAGAAGCAGCAGGTGGCTCAAAGCCTAGAACGGACACGGAGGCAAAGACCGGCGTGTCTAGTACGAAGAAGAAATTCGCGGAACTGGAACTTGGTCTCCGGCACTTACTGCAGAATGTCGAAATCCCGGCCCTGAACCTGCCACTTCACGAAGTAGTCCAGGCTGCCCTAGTCGATGCGGAAAAGCGAGGAATCAAACCTTCTGTGGAACTGATCGACCCCGCCATTCTGGAGAACAGTACATTTGTCAACAGTATTCAGAATACCGTGAACGCCTGGATTCGGTCCATCCAAACCATTACCAAGATGTCTCGCGACGCCGACAGTGATTCGGCAGCCCAAGAAATCAACTTCTGGTTGTCGATGGAGACCGCCCTGGAGGGGATTGAGAATCAGTTGCGGGGTGACGGTGTTCAACTGACAATGGACATTCTCCGCCACGCGAAGCGTTATCAGGCCACTCTGAGTTTCGTAGCTGACACAGGATTGCGCGAGGCCACCGATCTAGTCCAAAAATATAATCAGCTCATGCGGGATTTCCCCCTCGATGAACTCCTCTCGGCGACTACCCTACAGAAAGTGCAAGAATCTCTCAACCTGATCTTCAACCATCTTAACAAGAAGTTAAAGATCTGCCCCTACCCGATCAAGCGTGCTCTCGCTCTCGTGGAAGCCATCTCTGGGGATCTTGACAAACAGATTCACTCCTTGCTCCACGGTCGGACAATATTGCATCTCGACTACCGTGAGTTTCGCTCTCTCATGAAAACTGCTGGCGCAATCTGGCGGACTTGGGACGAAAACCTCAAGGAATTCACCAACGTTGCTCGAGAGTCTACGAGACGTCGAAACGAGAAGTTTATCCCCATTAAGATCGCCGCGCGCCATGAAAAGACCCAGGAACGATTGAAATACATCAACACATTCCGTGTCAACCATGAGCAGCTACAGAGAACGATCGTGAACGTTCTTGGCCCAAAGACTACATCTGCGGGAGATACGGCTGCCGGAGCTGACGGAGCCGTTATTGTTGAGGAGATTGGTGATGTAGATGCCGTTGAGGAGGTCGCGCAAGCTTACGCTGCTCTGCGGAATGTGGATGTGCTTGATGTCTCTCCGGACGGAACTCAGCAGTGGATTAAGGAGGAAATCGCCTACAATGAGCGTACCTCCCGCGTTGAGAATTCGATTATTGCCCGCCTCCGAGACCGTCTGGCTACAGCCAAAAATGCCAACGAGATGTTCCGTGTCTTCTCCAAGTTCAACGCTCTTCTCGTCCGCCCCAAGATCCGAGGTGCAATCGGCGAGTACCAAACCCAGCTCATTGAAAACGTCAAGCAGGATATTTCTTCGCTGCATGAGCGATTCAAGCAGCAGTATGGACACTCTGAAGCACATGCAATGGCGCAATTACGAGATCTACCCCCCGTATCAGGCGCTATCGTTTGGGCACGCCAGATTGAGCATCAGCTGGATGGGTACATGGGTAAGGTGGCAAACGTCCTCGGAGAGGACTGGGCCCTGCACTCTGAAGGCCAGAAGCTTCTGGCTGAAAGCAATTTGTTCCGCAAGAAGCTGGATACTCGGCCTGTCTTCGAGTCATGGTTGCACGATGTCCAAAGACGGCACATTACAATTTCGGGGCGACTTTTTAACATCGTTCGCAACCGAGCCGCAGGAAACACACTTGAACTTACCGTCAACTTCGATGCGCAGATTATCGCTCTCTTCAAGGAAGTGAGAAACCTTATCTGGCTCAACTTCCAGGTCCCCCATGCGGTGAGCAACATCTCGAAAGAAGCCAAGCGCGTGTACCCCTACGCCATCAGTTTGATGGAGAGTGTCCGGACTCTGCTCCAAACCAATCGCTCCATTGCGGCCATGACTGAGGTTGCGATCCTATTGAACGGATACGTCAACGATGCTCAAAGTATGATCATCAAGGGTGTTCCCCTCCGGTGGGAATCGTTTGTCCACTCGTATGAGCTTCATGTCAAGCAGTCAGCCTTGGCGAACGGAGCCATTGACGCGGCTATTCCGACTAGAGGTGAGAGCAAGCACGTCCAGTTCGTTCGTGAATTCGCTGGATCGGCATCAGTACTCCAATCAAAAACGGCTGTGTTGGCTTCGATCAACGAGAGTATCCAGAAGGCAACCCATGAACTTAAGACTTGCCCTTATGAGGCGGCCGCGTTCAGACAGCGCTTGGATGCTATTCAAGTCGCCGTAGATAAGTTGAACCTGGAGAACTACGTCAACTTGGGTTATTGGGTGGCCAACTTAAACCAGAAGATTGAAGCGATCTTGCGCGAACGGCTACATCGTGCTATTCGCGAATGGATTAACTCCTTCCAGGAAGCAAGTTACAGCCCGCAAAGCCTTCAGACATCGAGTGGAGTGCAGACAGGTGAAACGGAGACTCTTTCGTACAACATCGAGTTCCCTGAGCTGGTCCACGAGATATCTATGCGCAACCAATTCCTCCACCTCGACCCACCCCTTCAGTATGCTCGCGCGAGCTGGTTCTCGCATTTTGACAACTGGCTTGGTGTTATCTGCAATCTTGAGAAGATCAAGTCGTCCCGTTATCAGATTTCGATTGATGTACAGAAGGTCCAGCTGTCCGAAGCATGCTTTGCAACTCTCCCGCAGCATTGCACGAACGAGCTGGGTCAAGTTTACAACGCAGTTGAATCGAGATTGAACGAAGTGTCTGCATATGTCGACAAATGGTTGCAGTTCCAGTCCCTCTGGGATTTGCAGTCTGAACAAGTCTATGACATCTTGGGCGACGACTTGTCTCAGTGGCTTCAGTTACTCCAGGAGATTCGCAAGAGCCGTGCTACGTTCGATACATCGGAAGTGAGCAAGTCTTTCGGTAATATCAAAATCGATTATGAGCAGGTTCAAACCCGAGTCAATGCCAAGTATGATCAGTGGCAACATGAAATCCTACTGAGGTTCGGCTCTAAGCTCGGAGGTCGGATGAGAGAGGTTCATTCCGAGATCGCCGCTGCCCGACGGGACCTGGAAGGACAAACCCTGGAGGCTGCCTCCACGGCGCACGCTGTTTCGTTCATCACGATTGTTCAGCAATGCAAGCGCAAGGCGAAGGTTTGGGAACCAGAGGTCGACCTTTTCCGGCAAGGTCAGGCCACACTCGCGCGCCAACGCTATCAATTCCCCAGCGACTGGCTTCACGTCGAGAACGTCGATGGCGAATGGGCTGCGCTGAACGAATTGCTTGCACGGAAGAGCAAGATCGTCCAGGACCAAACAGAAGGATTGCGTGCAAAGATTGCTGCGGAAGACAAAGTCATCGGCGACAAGATCGCCGAAGTCATCAGCCAGTGGAACGAGGAAAAGCCTGTATCTGGTACCATTCCACCCGAAGAAGCATCTCGTACTTTGAGCTTGTTTCAGTCTCGTCTTGAATCTCTCCAGTCCGAGTACGAGATGGTTTCAAAGGCGAAAGAGGCCCTTGATCTCCCAGCGGGCATTGAATCGTCATTGCCGGCAATCCTGGAAGAGGTCCAAGATTTCATGTCTGTCTGGGCGGCCTTGTCGACAATCTGGAAGAGCCTTAACGACCTCAAGGACATGCTCTGGACGAGTGTGCAGCCGAGAAAACTGCGTCAATCCATTGATGGCTTGATCAAGATGACCAAGGAAATGCCTAGTCGAATGCGCCAATATGCAGCCTTCGAACATATTCAGAACGTTCTGCGACAGCTTCTAAAGGTCAACCCCTTGCTTTCCGATATGAAGTCCGAGGCCGTCCGCGAG
The DNA here is from genome assembly GCA_003184635.1 of Aspergillus sclerotiicarbonarius CBS 121057. NCBI lineage: Eukaryota > Fungi > Ascomycota > Eurotiomycetes > Eurotiales > Aspergillaceae > Aspergillus > Aspergillus sclerotiicarbonarius. Next base: position 694,441 of record KZ826319.1, on the reverse strand, counting down.
AGACATTGGCAGAAGATCTACAAGGCACTGAAGCCAGGTAAGCGATTCTCTCTCGTGTCGCTCACTCTCGGGGATGTGTGGGATCTCCAGCTTGCCGCAAGTGAGACCATCATCCGAAACATCATCGCACAAGCGCAAGGTGAGATGGCACTTGAAGAGTTCTTGAAGTCTGTTCGCGAGACATGGCAGAACTATTCCCTTGATCTTATCAACTACCAGAACAAATGCCGGCTCATTCGTGGGTTCGACGACTTGTTCGCAAAGTGTAGTGAGAACCTGAACTCTCTTCAGGCGATGAAGCATTCTCCATATTACAAAGAGTTCGAGGAAGAAGCTTCCTCCTGGGAGGACAAGCTTAACCGCGTGCATGTTCTCTTTGATGTCTGGATTGACGTTCAGAGACAGTGGGTTTATCTTGAAGGTGTCTTCACTGGCAATGCGGATATCAAGCACCTTCTTCCCCTCGAATCCAGTCGCTTCCAGAACATTAACTCGGAATTCTTCGCTGTGATGAAGAAAGTGTACAAGTCCCCATTTGTACTGGACGTGCTGGCCATCAACGGCGTGCAGAAATCGTTGGAGAGGTTGGCCGAGCTGCTGAACAAGATCCAGAAGGCATTGGGTGAATATCTTGAGCGTGAGCGAGTGTCTTTCCCTCGCTTCTACTTTGTTGGTGACGAGGACCTTCTTGAGATCATCGGTAACTCCAATGATATCGTGCGTGTGGCGAAGCACTTCAAGAAGATGTTTGCCGGCCTGTCAGGTGTTCTCATGGATGATGACAACAACATCGTTGGCTTTACTTCAAAAGAAGGCGAGGAAGTCCGTTTGAAGAAGGAAGTCAACCTAGTCAAAACGCCTAGAATCAATGATTGGCTCACTGCCATTGAGACCAACATGAAATTGACGCTGGCTGAGCTCCTTGCCGAAGCTGTGGAACAGTTCGAACCGCTTTACAACGCTGCTGAAGTTGACCAAACTGCTTTCAACGATTTCCTTGCCAACTATCCCGCGCAAATCGTTGTTCTTGCCAGTCAAGTGGTGTGGACCAGCGCTGTTCAGAGAAGCTTGGAAGATGGTGGCAGCACTCTTTCGTCGTTGTTTGACGCCCAAGTCCGTATTCTGGAGCTGCTCGCTGCTACTGTGCTCGGCGAATTGGACGCGATCAGTCGGAAGAAGTGTGAGCATATGATCACCGAATTTGTCCATCAGCGCGATGTAATCTCCAAACTTGTCGCGACGAACGCCACTACCCCCATGCATTACCTTTGGCTCCTCCAGATGCGCTATGTTTACCACGCCGAAGGGGATTTCCTCCAAAGGTTGTATGTTCATATGGCTAACGCGAAGTTGAACTACGGTTTTGAGTACCTGGGAGTTCCGGAACGTCTCGTCCGCACGCCTCTTACCGATCGTTGCTTCTTGACACTTACCCAAGCCCTGTGCCAGAGACTGGGTGGTTCTCCTTACGGACCCGCTGGTACTGGTAAGACGGAATCGGTTAAAGCGCTCGGTCTTCAACTTGGTCGTTTCACTCTCGTCTTCTGCTGTGACGACACCTTCGACTTCCAGGCTATGGGCAGAATCTTCCTTGGTATCTGTCAAGTCGGTGCATGGGGTTGTTTCGACGAGTTCAACCGTCTTGAAGAGAGAATCTTGTCTGCTGTTTCCCAGCAGATTCAGAACATTCAGATCGGTCTTAAGGACGGCGAGACCGATGAAAAGGCTCAGATTGAACTGGTTGGCAGACGACTATCTGTGAACAAAAACACTGGAATTTTCATTACTATGAACCCTGGTTATGCCGGTCGTTCCAACCTCCCAGACAACTTGAAGAAACTGTTCAGGAGCGTCGCCATGTCCAAGCCCGACAAGGAGTTGATCACAGAGGTCATGCTCTTCTCTCAGGGTTTCAAGCAAGCCAAACGCTTATCGAAACAGACCGTGCCTTTCTTCGATCATTGTTCTACCCAATTGTCGAAGCAGGCACATTACGATTTCGGTCTTCGTGCTCTCAAGAGTGTCCTAGTCAGCTCAGGAGGACTCAAGCGTACTCGAATTGCCAATTCAGAGGAGGAGCTAGGCCCTGATGAGATCATTGAGCCTCAGATCATCGTCCAGAGTCTTCGGGAAACGATAGCTCCTAAGTTGGTCCGTGAGGATGTTGACAAGATGCTGGAAATCCAGATGCAAGATTTCGCCGGCGTGGAGTACGTACCAGCGAACTACGAAAAGCTTACTGCAGCAATTCGCGAGATCGCCAAGGAGCAACATTTCGTCGACAGCGAGATGTGGATCACCAAGGCGCTGCAACTTTACCAGATCCAGAGCATCCATCATGGTGTTATGATGGTAGGCAAATCTGGTTCCGGAAAATCTGCTGCATGGAAAATCCTCTTTCAGGCCCTTCAACGCACCGAGGGCGTCGAGAGCGTTTCTCACATCATTGACTCAAAGGTTATGTCCAAGGAAGCTTTATATGGTAGTTTGGACGCCACTACCAGAGAATGGACCGACGGGCTGTTCACTGGTATTCTGAGAAAGATTGTGGACAACCTTCGAGGTGAAGATTCCAAGCGGCACTGGATCGTGTTTGATGGCGACGTTGATCCAGAGTGGGTTGAAAACTTGAACAGTGTCCTGGATGACAACAAACTCCTGACGCTCCCCAATGGTGAACGTCTCAACCTGCCACCGAATGTTCGCATCATGTTCGAGGTCGAAACCCTGAAGTACGCCACTCTGGCGACGGTTAGTCGTTGCGGTATGGTCTGGTTCAATGATGATACTGTCACGCCTTCAATGATGATCTCCAACTATGTTGAGTCGCTCAGGACGCGGACCTTTGAGGATCTGGATGACGACAGTGCACCTGCAGGCCAAGCTGCAATCAAGACCCAGGATGCCCAGGATATGTTGGCCACCATTCTCAAGCATCTGTTGCAGACTGAAGACCTTGTTTTGCAGTCACTCGAGGAAGCCAAGAAGTACAACCATATCATGGAGTACACTTTTATTCGCGCCCTCAATACTTTGTTCAGTCTTTTGAACAAGGCCTGCCGCAATATCCTCGAGTATAATATTCAGCATGTCGACTTTCCCCTTGACTACGAGCAGATCGAGTCGTACATCTCCAAGAAGCTTCTTCTTGCACTAGTCTGGTCATTTACCGGTGACTGTCCCCTGGTCGATCGCCAATCTTTTGGACAATTTGTGTCTGCCTTAACGACAACCGATTTGCCGCCGGATGGTGCAGCATCCATCATTGACTTTGATGTTGTTCTGCCGAAATGCGAATGGACGAGCTGGCAGTCACAAGTTCCCTCTATCGAGATCAACACGCACTCCATCACGCAGACCGATGTGGTTATCCCCACTGTGGACACTGTTCGCCATGAAGACGTTCTCTACTCTTGGCTCGCAGAACACAAGCCACTCCTTCTCTGTGGTCCTCCCGGTTCCGGTAAAACCATGACATTGTTTGCTGCCCTCCGGAAGCTTCCTAACATGGAGGTTGTCGGTCTGAACTTCTCCAGTGCTACCACTCCTGACCTCTTGGTCAAGACTTTCGAGCAGTACTGTGAGTACAAGAAGACCCTGAATGGTGTTGTGATGTCCCCCAACCAGATCGGTCGCTGGTTGGTTATCTTCTGCGATGAAATCAACCTTCCGGCTCCTGACCGTTACGGAACTCAACGGGCGATTTCATTCCTGCGACAACTTGTTGAGCAGAACGGATTCTGGAGAACATCGGACAAGACTTGGGTTACGTTGGACCGCATTCAGTTTGTTGGAGCTTGCAACCCTCCCACCGATGCTGGACGTACGCCGATGGCAGAGAGATTCTTGCGCCATGCTCCTTTGATTATGGTCGATTATCCAGGAGAGGTTTCGCTCAACCAGATTTACGGAACGTTCAACTCTGCCATTCTCAAGATTCTTCCTTTGTTGCGCGGATACTCCGAGTCTCTCACAAAGGCCATGGTGCAGTTTTACTTGGAGTCTCAAGCTAGGTTCACACCGAAGATCCAGCCTCATTATGTGTACTCTCCCCGTGAGCTTACAAGATGGGTCCGTGGTGTGTATGAAGCTATCAAACCCCTCGAGACTCTGTCTGTTGAAGGGTTGGTTCGGATCTGGGCACATGAAGCTCTGCGCCTCTTCCAGGATCGGCTTGTTACCGAAGAAGAGAGGAACTGGACGGCAGACGCTGTTCGGCGCATTGCACTTGACAACTTCCCTACAATCGATGATGAGCAGGCTCTCAAGGGACCGATCCTGTTCTCCAACTGGCTGTCTAAGAACTACGTGCCTGTTGAACAAGAGAGGCTGCGTGATTTCGTCAAAGCACGTCTTAAGACCTTCTGCGATGAAGAAGTCGACGTTCCTCTCGTTCTATTCAACGATGTTCTGGAACATGCGCTACGCATCGATCGTGTCTTCCGCCAGCCTCAGGGTCATCTCATTCTGATTGGAGTTAGTGGAAGTGGTAAAACTACGCTGTCTCGATTTGTTGCTTGGATGAATGGTTTGAAGGTGTTCCAGATCAAGGTGCATGGAAAGTATTCGTCGGAAGACTTTGATGATGATCTGAGAACTGTCCTTCGTCGCGCAGGATGTAGGGGTGAGAAGATTTGTTTCATCATGGATGAAGCAAACGTGCTCGACTCTGGTTTCCTCGAACGCATGAACACTCTGCTTGCGAATGCGGAGGTTCCTGGATTGTTTGAAGGAGATGAGTTCTCTTCTTTGATGACTGCCTGCAAAGAGGGAGCCCAACGACAAGGTCTTCTGCTCGACACTCAGGAGGAACTCTACAAGTGGTTCACGTCCCAGATCGTCAAGAACCTACACGTCGTGTTTACGATGAATCCTCCTGAAGAAGGACTTTCCTCAAAGGCCGCAACAAGTCCTGCCCTGTTCAACAGATGCGTGCTCAACTGGATGGGTGATTGGTCAGACCAGGCCCTCTTCCAAGTCGGTTCCGAACTCACGCAATCGGTTGACCTGGATAAACCAAACTTTATTGCTCCTGACAGTATTCCCGTGGCATACCGGGAGTTGAGTCTGCCTGCCTCCCATAGGGACACCGTCATCAACGCCATGGTGTTTATCCATTACTCGCTGCAGAGGTTCAACCAGCGTTTGCAGAAGCAGCAAGGAAGGACGACTTTCCTCACGCCACGCCACTACCTCGATTTTGTCGCCCAGTACGTGAAGCTCTTCAATGAGAAGCGCGAAGACCTAGAGGAACAGCAAAGACACTTGAACGTCGGTCTTGAAAAGCTCAGAGATACTGTCGACAAGGTCAGCGATCTCCGGGCCAGTCTTGCGCAGAAGAAGACGCAGCTGGAGAAGAAGGATACAGAGGCCAATGAGAAATTGCAGCGAATGGTTGCGGATCAACGAGAGGCAGAACAACGTAAAGCGGTATCCCTTGAAGTCCAGGCTGCCTTGGAAAAGCAGGAGAAGGAAGTGGCTCTCCGGAAGGAAGTTGTGCTTCATGATCTCGCTCGGGCTGAGCCTGCCGTTGCTGAGGCTCAGAAGAGTGTGAGCAACATTAAGCGTCAGCATCTTACTGAAGTCCGTTCTATGGGCAATCCTCCTGCTAGCGTTCGGCTGGCGCTTGAAGCCGTTTGTACGCTGCTTGGTCACAAGGTCGATAGCTGGAAGACCATTCAAGGTATTGTGCGAAGGGATGACTTCATTGCCAGCATCGTCAACTACGACAATGAAGGGCAGATGACCAGGAATCACAGGTTGAAAATGCGCAACGAATTCCTTTCCAAGGAAGACTTCACCTATGAGAGAGTTAACCGGGCTAGTAAGGCCTGTGGTCCGTTGGTGCAATGGGTGGAAGCTCAGGTCAACTACTCGGAGATTTTGGACCGCGTTGGTCCTCTGCGTGAGGAGGTTACTCAGCTCGAGGACCAGGCCCTGCAAACTAAGGCCGAGGCTCAGGCCATTGACAACACCATCAAGGACCTCGAAAGCAGTATCGCCACGTACAAGGCCGAATACGCTGCGCTTATTAGCGAAACCCAAGCAATCAAGACGGAGATGTCTAGAGTGCAGTTCAAGGTCGACAGAAGTGTACGCTTGCTCGATAGTCTGTCCTCGGAACGTACCCGTTGGGAAGAGGGAAGCAGGTCCTTCGAAACGCAAATCAGCACTCTTGTTGGTGATGTCCTCATCGCAGCAGCTTTCCTTGCCTATGCTGGCTTCTATGACCAACAGTTCCGAAAGGCCATGATTGACGAATGGGTCGTTCATCTAACGCAGGCGGGCATCAACTTCAAGCCGCACAACCCGATCACCGAGTACTTGTCCAACGCCGATGAACGCTTGACTTGGCAAGATCACTCACTACCGGTTGACGACCTCTGCACTGAAAACGCCATCGTCCTGAAGCGCTACAACAGGTACCCTCTGATCATCGATCCGTCGGGCCGTGTCACCGAGTTCTTGGAGAAGGAAAGCACCGACAGGAAGCTCACTGTCACTAGCTTCTTGGACGATTCATTTGTCAAGCAGCTGGAAAGTGCTCTGCGTTTCGGAAACCCTATCCTCATCCAAGACGCTGAACACTTGGATCCCATTCTCAACCACGTCCTGAACAAAGAGTACCAGAAGACTGGTGGTCGTGTTCTCATCCAACTTGGAAAGCAGGAAATTGATTTTTCGCCGTCCTTCAAACTCTTCCTGTCGACAAGAGATCCTTCTGCCACCTTCCCACCGGATGTGTGCAGTCGGACGACCTTTGTCAACTTCACTGTTACACAAAGCAGTCTGCAGACCCAATCTCTCAACGAGGTCTTGAAGTTCGAGCGTCCCGATGTTGACGCACGGCGTACCGATCTGGTCAAGTTGCAGGGAGAGTTCAAGATCCACCTTCGTCAACTCGAGAAGCGACTTTTGCAGGCCCTGAACGAGTCGCGCGGCAATATCCTCGATGATGATAACGTCATCGAGACCCTCGAGACCCTGAAGAAGGAGGCAGCGGAAATTTCTAAGAAGATGGTCGAAACTGAGGGTGTCATGACGGAAGTGGAAAACATCACGCTCAAGTACAGCATCATTGCCCGCTCTTGCAGTGCGGTTTTTGCAGTCCTGGAGCAACTTCATCACATCAACCACTTCTACCAGTTCTCCCTCCAGTTCTTTGTTGATATCTTCAACTCGGTTCTGTACCAGAACAAGCGCCTTGCTCAAGAAAAGGACCATGCTGCACGCGTTCAGATCATTCTCCGGGATCTGTTCGTGACCACTTACCAGCGTACCTCGTTGGGACTGATCCAGAAGGACCGCATTACATTGGCTATGCTCCTTGCGCAAGCCGCGCCCTACCCCATGGACAAGAGGATCATCGACATGATTCTGGACGAGTCGATGGAGAGCGTGGACCTGTCAACTTCACCAGAACTCAAGGAACAAGTGATGAACAAGATCTCGAATATGTCGCTCTTCAAATCAACCTTCCCAGCAGTAACTCCCGAACAATGGGAGCAGTTCTTCAGCGATGAGCTCGCAGAGAACTCAATTCCTGTCGTCTGGGAAGACACTACGGAAAATATTGACAGGTTGCTGCGGTCGTTGTTGCTTGTGAAGCTATGCAGAATGGACAGATTCGTTCCGACTGCAGAGCGTTTCATCGAAGCCGTCTTCGGCAGAGAATTGTTCGAGGGAAGCACCGATTTGAATGATATCGTCAGTCAAGTCACAGCAACCACGCCAATCGCGCTCAGCTCCAGCCCTGGTTTCGATGCAAGCTACAAGGTCGATGCTCTTGTTGAGCGCATGAACGCAACTTGTGCAAACATCGCGATGGGTTCGAATGAAGGTCTCGAAAGCGCCGACAAGGCAATCAGCAACGCAGCCGCCGCCGGAACCTGGGTCCAGGTCAAGAACGTTCACCTAGCGCCATCATGGTTGCAAAGTCTAGAAAAGCGGCTCGAGTCTCTCAAGCCTCACAAGGACTTCAGACTATTCCTCTCGATGGAGTCGAGTCCCAAGATCCCTGTCAACCTCCTACGTGCTTCTCGCGTCCTCATGTACGAGCAGCCTGCGGGTGTGCGCGCCAATATGAAGGATTCTCTGTCCTCGCTGTCCACCAGGGCTTCCAAGGCACCGGTCGAAAAGGCTCGCGTCTATCTCCTACTCTGCTTCTTGCACGCGGTAGTGCAGGAGCGACTGCGCTACGCTCCCAACCTTGGCTGGAAGGGATTCTGGGAGTTTAACGATAGTGATGTAAGTCAACGTCCCAGCCCAGCCTACGTTTCCAAGCGCCTACTAACATGATCCTCCAACAGTACGAATGCTCTGCCCACATCATCGACTACTGGGTCGATACCATCGCCCAAGGCCGATCCAACGTGGCCCCTCAAAAGCTGCCTTGGGATATGATCCGCACCCTAGTGACCGAGACATACGGCGGCAAAGTCGACGACAACGGCGACTTCCAGCAACTGGAAAGCCTCGTAACCAGTCTCCTCACCCCCGCCGCTTTTGAGGACGAACACAAACTCGTTTCCGGCGTCGAAAACGACGACTGCCTCACCCTGCCTGGAGGAACCAGCATCCGCGACTTCGTGGAATGGGTCAACAAACTTCCTGAGCGTGAACCCCCGACGTACCTGGGTCTGCCTGCCAACGCCGAGAAACTGCTCCTGGTCGGTCACGGTAACAAGATGATCTCGGATCTGTCCAAGGTGACGACGTTGTTGGATGAGGGCGAGCAGTTGATGATTGAAGCTTGATTGATGATTTGAAGGGGGTGTCTGATAATTTCCTGTACTATTCTATTCGTTCTCGACATTCTTGCATGTCTCAATAGCAACTGCTTTTGTTGTTTTCTTCGATTGAAGAATGTTGTTATTACTTGGTGGATGTTGTGATATAGATTACTACAGTTGTTGTTATTACTACTGCCACGTTAGATGTTAGATGGCTTTGGCGGACGGATGGAATCCCGTTTTTGTATTGTACTATTTTCTCGAGGGAACATGTACTATTATTGTTGGATTGCTCGCCGTTGTTTATTCCATCCATCCATTATAGATCCATGTCTTCTAATAGAAAGATACCTGACAGTAATCTGACCCCCCAAATGTGCGAACCGTTAGGCAGGACGCGCAATTGCATCTGAACCAGGGAGTCATGGACCATTAGACCCAAATAAAAAGATGAAGAGGTACAGCCTCTTTTTCTTTCGTTTGGACGGGTTATGCGCCTGCCCGCGGGCAAAAGACAAAGAAAGGTACTAGTCTGACTTGAATCCTTAAATACCCAACCTCACACTATGACTGATCTTGTATCTTCCTGTATTCTGGCTTACACAAATCCGTCTCCATCTACAACCACCTCCGAACCATTGCTTTACCTCGAACGTCCGGAAGCAATTGGGGGATAATCATGGCAACGAACGCCCTCCCCACCAGTCTATCCCAAGCGTTGGACTTTCCACTCTCCTGCACGCGTCAAATCTCCGTGCAGCTCTCCTCAGACCTTGCGGTCGGCTCTGGTATCTACCCAAAGGTCGCCCATGTGCTCTACTTGCGAAAAGAGACTAACCACGTTATAGTGATTGTTGGTGGTTATGCCGCCTGCGTCATGACCAAATATGCTCTCCATTATGCCTCCCAACAACCCCGACTGCAAAATCAGGGGGACCTTCGCTCCGCTGTCGTCCAATTCTACCGTCCGATGTTCCCCTCAACCCCAATAACGATGACCTTGCGAGAAGTCAATGTCGGCAAAGGATGGTCCACCCTCCGCATCGAATCATTCCAGAATGACAAACTCACCACATCTGCGGATATAGTGTATGTAGACAATGATTACGTCTCGAGAAACAAATACTTATTATATACCCATGGTGATCAATCAGGATCACCAACCTGTCCATCCAAGGGATCACGCTTCAAACAGGCTGGCATCTCTCCCCTACGCCCCACCAAGTCGACCTCACGAGACTCGACACAGACAGTGACCCGAACTGGATCTCCTACCACTGTGCCTTCTACCCCGGAGGATTCCGCAGGGGTCATTCTTACGCCAAAACCTTTATCCCGAGAGTTCGGCCCACCGAAATCACATTCATCGAACAATGGATTGAACCAGGCTGGGACTGTCTTCCGCAGGGGTCTCGACCCTTGGGAACGGACCAAGGCAACAACAACGCCCGGTGGACCAACGAAATGATCCAGTTCGTGGTCGACATGACCCTCCCAATCCAAGAGAACTTTCTCCCACACGAAAAGGGCAAACCCTTACCGATGGGGAGCATAGCAGCCACGCTCGAGTTCGCAGCGCGCCAGCAAAAGGCCCGCAAGGAAGGCCAAAGCACCTGGAGAGCTCTCAGCGATGACGGCTCCAAGGAATTCTGGGCCGAAACGCTAAATGTCTCCTTAACCCTCTCGACGGAAATCAAACAAAAGCTCCCTCCGCAGGGCGTCCGATGGCTCTACCTGCGGACCGAATGCAAAAGAATCCTAAACGGACGAATGGATATGGAGGTTCTTGTCTTTGATGAGAGAATGGATCTGATTGCTATCAGTCACCAGGTAGCGGCTATTATATCCGCTAAATCAAAGATCCAGAAGTTGTGAATTCGGGGGGGAGGGAATCGCTAGGCCATAATCAAGAAGCTGACCAAGTCCCTGACGACGATGCAGGATAGCATATGCGTCCATCGAGCGAGACTGACCATTGAAAATGCTGGGGATGGACTGACTCACTTCTGGCGATCGAACTGCGCAATTGGATCTCGAGGGAGTTTGGCGTTGACATTGCTGTTTTTGAGATTCAAGGGGCGTCTACGTTGCAGACGTTGAGTAGCTTAGTGAGATAGGAGAGATAGCTGCCACTTGTCAAAATGGAAGCTCCCAAGTTTCCGCAGAGAACCTATTCAGTGGTTACCCTCATTGCATCTTTCTTCTCTACGATATCCTCTTCATGCTCAGTATCGATGGAATAAAAGTAAATGTATTCAACGCTTCAGTCTCAAGCTGAAAACATGCTCAGAGACAACGCTAAGATTTAATAAAACAGAAAGGAAAAGAAAAGATGTGGAACAACATAACACAACCCAGTAAGTAGTCCATCCAGTTATTCAATCGCCGGAACTCCATTCATGTGGCTGTCGTAAACAAAAAACGAGAATTCATGTCACTTCCAACTGGACGAAACGAACCAGTATGTGGACGAACGGATACTCCAAGTCTAAGAGAACAAAAGGGGTGTAGGACGAGGATCGTGGTTTAAGTCGTGTTGAATCCATAGAGAGTGTGGCCCATCTATTGGTGTTGCGGTTATATTAATATTATGTTTGAAGAGGCGAAGGACGCAGGGCAGGGAAATTCAGACGCGACTCACCCGATTCAATGCGAATATAACCTTCATTAATGAAGTCGAGGATTAGTCATGTATTCTGTTTAGTTTGATTGTAAGGTTTATATGCTAAGACTTACGTCTCGGGTAGTAACGACCTGATAGAGATGTTAGTTTGTCTGCATTGGAATGGAAGATCGAAGAACATGGTCTGAGACGTACTTTCCGCTCGTGGCCGGGGGTTGTCGACGAGTCGAGAATGTGGACCACTTGACGCAGGATCTTATGCTTGTTAGCAGTAGCTAGAGATTGCCACTTCATGTCGGCAATACTCACTTCGGTCAGCCGGGCCTTGAGGGCTACGCGAACTTCCGCATAGATCCCCGCGCTAATTCGAACAACACCGCCACGACGAGCAAGACGGCTGGGTATTTATGATGAGTTGTTGGTCATTTCCTTCGGACTGTGGAGTAAAGGGGGCTGCGTACCGAATGGCCGGGCGCGCTGAGTGAAAGGAAGGTGTTTAGTACAGAGATACGAGGGATGGGTTGGGAACTCACTGATTCCATCAATGTTATTACGCAAGACTTTGCTGTGGCGGGGGCTGGTGTTAGTATTGGAGGTCGGGGAAACGGCCAAGGCCTTGGACGGTACCGGTATCGTTTCTTAGGTAGAAAACGCCGACTTCTCTTGTCCGTAACAAGTTTGGGATCCATTTTAGCGGAAACGACGAGATTCGACAACGGCCTGGAGATGAGGATGCAAGAGAGACAGGATATGAGATGTGTAGAAGCAGCATGTCCCCACTGGCGCTCTCAGTGAATGAAGGCCCCGGATGTTATAGTGCCTAGGGGCATCAAAGCAAAAGGCAACAGGTGGGGTTCAGCCCAGTGAAGTGACACGGAGAAAGACATGACTCAATAACATTAGATAGCCTCTAGGAGGTTTATGAACTATTAGGGATCAATATTTGCGTAGCATAGCGTGTAGATAACGTCAATGAAAAATATCGAGCAACACTCAAAACGCCTTCGATGAGGTCCGTAACCATGCCCTATGCACCTGGATCCGTCTATGAGATGAACGTGGCTTCGGAGAACATAGTTCCCTGCTCGGTGACCTCCGAGTCGCCGACCTTGATTTTCAGCGAGAGCTTCTCTTGAGGGCAGTACTACAAGCCAGTCAGTTTCATCCATCAGAGCCGAGATCGAGTGAACATACCTGGAAGATGTACGGTCGCGTGCCGGCAACACTGCCAGCAATGGCCTTGACGAAGCCGGGCACTTCCGCCATCACGTCGATCCGGTCCAAGCGGTTGCCAAGCGCCCCGTCAAGCTCCGCATGAACTTCTTGACCGTCCGTGGATTTGCCATCCCAGACCCACTTGATGGACTTGGGCTCGGGCCAGTCACTTTCTTGATCTTGGGATGCCTCAGTGTGAGCTGCGGTGTTGCTGATACCCGCATAGACGATCTCTCCGTCTTTGACGATACCGCCGACGTTGACCTTGGTCGATCCGTACGAAGGTGGCGTGGTGTATTCCATCATGACGGCAGAGTAAGTGGGGGTCTGGAAGTTGACAAAGTTCCACCGCGCAGCTATTCAGGTGTCAGTAACCAAATCTCGGAGGCATCCGCACGCAGCCGAGACTTACCGGCGTGGTGAGGCTTCATGCCCTGGAGGGCATGGATGAACAACCCCCGGCCCTTGAGGTCATAGCTCTTCTCTTTGGTCGTGATAGTTCCCTCGACAGCACATCGTGGCCAGAAGGCGTGGCTCATTGAACCCCATGGGTTCTCGGGATCCGTGCCAAAGTAAGAGGTGCCGTTCTTGCCGACCATGAAGCCCGGGGAGGTGCGCTTGAATGTCAGGTTCACCAGACTATCCTCGTTGACGGCGGACTTGATAGTGTAAGTGTCTCCATCTTCGTTGAGTTGGACGGCAAGGTTGTCTGCACCAAACGAGTGCATGCTCTCATCAAACATGAAGTTGGTCAGGGGATCCGAGTGCCAGTTGTGGGGCGCGTCACCGTTGAGGTTGAAGATTTTCGAAGTGAACTGGGCAGTGGTATGTAGACCGCTGTAAGAGAGACAAGAAGGTTAGAATGTAAATCGAGAGAAAGGTGAGGTTGGACAAACAGGGACAAGAGGAACAACTCACGCAATGTTGCTGTAGATCACCTGAGCCATGGCCAAAGTGCCATCGTCGCCCATGATGTAGAAGACCTGAGTCTCGACATTGGTGTACTGGTAAGCGCGCCAACGCAGGTCATCCCTGGTGAGTTCGGTATAAGGGGTCTCTTCGGCCTGGCGAGCGACGGATTGAATGGCTTCAGGGCCATAGATCGGTTCCTGCGTACCGGCGACGGAGGCGAGACTAGAAAGGCGGGGGGGGGATTTGGTTAGCAAACAAAAACCGACAGCCCATCACAGGAGAGGGAAAGAAGGTCCAGCATACGTAGACTTGAGCCAGTTCATGATGGGTGAGAGATGAGGTGCAGTGATGAACAGCAAGTCCGAGGAGGTTGAGAAAATGGGAAGGTGAGGAAAGATGGAAATCAAATCGATAGCGCGCGGGGCCACAAGGGGGGTCGGGCGATCGTTCTATAGTAGCTTCCGGTGGTCTGGACACACGCTGGCAGAGCAGCTCGCTGGACGGCACACGGCGGAAAGAAGGAAGCAACGGTGAGCTGGAGACACAATCCGGCACGAATCAAAGGTCTAGCTGGTCTAGTTCCGAGGGGGAGGATCAACGGGGCATCAAGCCAGCAGCGTGCACACGAGTTGGGAGAGAAGGGAAGCGCCGACCGCCAACCGGGCGAGGCATCCGGATGACGTCCAGCACTGGATTCTTACTGGATTCTTTCCGGGCGCTTTTTCGCTTGTGGTCCAAACGGCAAGTAACTCCGACCCCGCGGCGCCATCCCGAATCCAGAACCCCAAGAAAACCTCTCGCCGAGTTCCGATTGCTGTTGGTTGCTGTTGATTGCTCTGTCCAGACAGTAGACACGCCAATCAATCCAATTTCCCTCCAACCTATTCTTTCGAAGCTTCCTGTCGATTCTCATCACCATGGCGAAGAAGGCCTTGCCCAAGGATCAGATCGTGAAGCTCATCGTGGGCGCCGGTCAGGCCAGTCCCAGTCCTCCAGTTGGTCCCGCCCTGGGTAGTAAGGGTGTGAAGAGTATGGACTTCTGTAAGGTGAGTTGTGAATCCAACAGACAGTCTCTTCCTGCTTGGCCTTCTTAAGGATATCCGAGGGGAGGCATTGGCAGTGGAAAGGGCGCGCATTGCTCACAGGGTTTCCCATAGGAATTCAACGCCCGAACTGCACACATCAACACCGGCGTCCCGATTCCTGCGCGTGTCACTGTCCGTCCCGACCGCTCTTTCATGTTCGACCTCCGTACTCCCACCACGACTTACCTGTTGTTGCAAGCGGCCAACGTGGAACCTCGCAAGAACCGAATCCGTGGCGCCCAGAACCCTGGACACGAAACCATCGGCAAGATATCCCTCAAGCACGTCTACGAAATCGCCAAGATCAAACACACCGAGACGCGACTGTCGGGTCTGAGCCTGCAGGGGCTGTGCAAGAGTGTCATGGCTCAAGCCAAGTCCATGGGCATCCAAGTTGATCCGTGAAGCATCACGGAGCGGGCGATCGGAGATATCGGTGTACTCTATATTATGTCCTTACTGCCGTGAGGTCACTGCTGTTGCTGTCTTGGATTTACGAAATTGGCGTTACGTGGAACTGGGTTTGTTACCATCTGTATCATAGGCATTGCATGTTGTGTTGTATAGAAAGCGTTGGCTGGTGCCTGAAGCGATCACATGAAGTGGATTTGACTTTTGGAAGTGAAGGCCATTGGAAGGTGTCGGTGGATGTAAGATTGTCGGAGGGCGTTGTCCTGAGATCCGGGCGAGGTTCTGAATGGCCGCAGCCTGTCACGGCGTGTCTATACGAAGTGCGCAATGGATTGGATGGAAGCTAGGCCAGCGCCACAGGCACTTCTGCACAAATCGATCCATGCAATACCCCTGCAAATCCCCTTGCTACTGATTCGATTAAATCGAGAGTGGTTGAAGAAAGGAAACGAAGGGTGATAGGGATATATTTGCCATGCTGTCGGGATTGACATTGATCCCTCGCCGAATTGGAAAGGGGAGCAAAGGATGGGAAACGAGCGAGACACAGCAGACTGCCCAGAAATACCGCCGAGCAAGCCAAGAGGGGGAGGATACGCAATTGTGTTCATCCACTGCCACTGGTGATCATCTCGATCGCCCGGGATACGGTGCTGTACGCTTAGCTGCAACCCCTTGGAGTTGGAAAAGGAGTCATTATTTCGCAATGAACGAGCAGGTTTTAATTCCTTCTATCCCAGCTTGGCTTGGCAGGTATGAAGTCCGTCTCTCCACGCAATGCCGCAATAGTGCTATGCTTGGCATCGCACCGAAGGAAGCAGATAGGGGGGCGGGGAGGTGACAGCAGTAGTAGCAGGCCCGGTAGGTAGCTGGTATGTGATGGCTTGGGGGAATGATGCCATACCCCGGTAAGTTTGCTGGGTGTGACTCCCCACATTCTAGGCCCGTTTCTGGAAGTGTTTTGAGACCCTTGACAAGGTGCAGCAGACGGCTGTTGGGAACTGGGGCTGGTCGGATTGGGAAACAGGTACAGACACGCCCGGCTGAAACGGAGGGCTCCTGGATGCTGGGGTGGAATACCTGGCAGCCTGGTCATCACAACCTCCTTGTTTGGCGGACAATCGAGGCAAGGTCCCAGATACGAGACTGCTCATGGGCGTTCATCCCCAGCCGGCAGCCGCACTACGGAGTACTCCATAAAATATGGAGCCTTGGAGCCTTGGAGGAGCGGAAACTTTCCAGATCGGGCTGGGTTTGGCCCTCCACTCGATCCCCAAAGCGGCATGGTGTGCCCCGCCGGGGCTAGCCCCGAAGCAGCATGGTGATGCTGTCCGAAAGGGCGTGGTACCAGCTTAGGGAGCCTTAGACTCTTCGAGAGAGCGTAGCTCTCGACTAGTAGGTCGTAGTCCTGCAGGCAACGGTGGTTAATTCGGCCAAGGAGGGGAGCGGACATTTCCAGGCGTATCCGATACCGAAGGCCCCGGCGATTGACAGGAGCCGTCCATGGATAGGCAGCTGACGGACGGACAGGTGATCGATTTGGCCGATTCATCAGCTGAGTGGACCGTGGGTTCGCCCTCACTCCAGTCTGCATGCATTAAGCCCACGCCAGATGAGATCCAGAAGAATCTAGCGGGGTAGACGACCAGCCCATCCTTGACGGTGGGCAGTGCGGATCGGGGAATCTGGAGGGCCATCGTCCAATACTGTTCGCGGACGGTAGGCTGGCCGGCTAGACGGCACCGGCAGGCTTTCCCCAGCTGATAACTGCCTTCCTAGTTCCTCCTCGGTGCCAACTGACCTCCGGAGCAGATAGGATGGAAGAGATGGATGAATGGATAGATAACTAATCAATCATCAGCATCACGGCTTCTGGCGGGCGACCGACCGCTCGGCCACCTGGCGCAGACGTTACCGGTATTTACATACCTGCCTTACCTGCCTTACCCGTACCGGCCAGGCCTTGATGTCATGGGCTCTTTCCAGCACTAGTATGTAGTATTGGTTTTTCCCAGGCTATTGATGAACTACTCGATCCCCTGTGAGGCACATGCAGCTTCTCTCTACGGAGTATACCGACTGACTATAAAACCGGTAATGCCCAGACGCTGACGGTCACCAGCTCAACTCCCATACTCTCTCCGCGGAATCCCGATCGAGGATCAGTTAAGGTCCAATCTTCAGAGCACGGGGGCCACAACTTCACTCCGGCCATTTGCCAAGTAAACACGGTACCGGGTGCATGTAACTTTGCGGGAGACATTCGTTTTTTCTGTTTAACTTTGCAATGCTTGGGAGAGGCCTTTTTGGATGATTTTTTCCCTCTCTCTGCCAGCCTTCCTGTTTTCTATTTTGGGACGAGACCTGAAGCCGATTCATCCCTTCTAGAATCCGATGCCGTGAGGGCTGGGAGAAGCCGAAAGGGAGGATAATATCTTATTATTATCGTCAAGCCTTAAAAGGTCCAGGCGTGGGTTGCAAATCCTCCAAAGTCCAAACGCTCAAGGGCTCCGTCCGTCCCGCCGCTATTGCCGCCGTCGGGTTGGCTGGCTCCAATTCCAAGGGCGCCGCCGCACCTGCTTTGCTTTCTCTTCCTTGCCCGGTGGAACCTCTCTCTAGTCTGGCTCTCCCCTCTACCTACACTACTAGGTAGGTAGGTCGCCGTCGTCCCTCTCCGATCTCCATCCTCGTCGCCCTTCTGGTTTCCCCAGAACTGTCTCCTCCGGCCTCTCCTTCGACTCCTCAAACGCAGCTGTTCTTGGATGGGGCGAATTCCTTCCGCCCCTCAGCATCCCGCCCGTCCAAGTTCCTGCTCTGCGTCGTCCTGAGCATCGCCCGCAACGCTTCTCCACGAAAGTTTTGCTCCGTCTCGCATACGAAATCCTCCGTGGCCTTCCCTCGGGCCCTACGAGTGCCTTGGATCGACGCACTCGAGACACGGCTCTTACAGAGGACGGCTGGACCCCAGATTAGTCTGCTGTCATCGCTATTACTGTTGTTGAGCTCGTTCATCCGTCATCAGCCGTGGAGGGGTATGCGTCCCACCCCCGTGGTCTTGACCGAGTATGACGTCTGAAGCGACCGATTTTGCCCAAGCCAAAGATAACATGAATCCCAGTAAGCACCACCTCTCCACAATAACCACCCCAAATACTTTCCACTGACACTGTTATCTCGTACTCAAGCTCCTGCTCAGATGGCCCCTGGACAGGCCCCCGAGCCTGCCGACAATGACCCCAGGTCGAGGTCGCAACCCGGCCAGGTCCGGTTTTCTACGATAACTGAGGAAATCGAGCCTTCGGACCGCTCAGTACCTCCCAAGGCCCCCAGCGACGAACCGATCAAGAACCAGAACCAAGAGGAGGATCTTCGGTCACTGGCTGCGAGCCTTCAAAAGTCCCAATTGCAGGAGACTCGGTTGCGACAGTTCTCGTATGACCCGATTTCACTTCCATCCTCAAGGGTATGTAGTTCGTATTTTGACGACACCGGATCGGTGTTGCCATCCAGCATACTCCGTGGCGTGGAAAATCATGTCGCCTTCTATGGGCTGGACGGCTCCTCGCATGGCCCTGCATAACTCTTCAGATCTGAACAGAAGCTGACCACTGCACCTCCCTTACAGGTTGCATCTCGAGACTCGAGCGATCGCAGTGCACGCGAAGCCAATGGATCCGGTCTGCCGTCTCCCCGCGGTTCCCCAACGGTGTCCGCCATGCAGTCTCCCCCGCTTACCCCAGCGGCGACTCATTCACGTGAAGCCAAGTCTACCGATACCTCTTCGACGTCGAATGCAACCGATAGAGCGCCGGGACAGTCCGCCGCAATGACTCCAACCACTTCCCCGCCGACAAGCGCGACCCTGAAGAGCAAAGCTTCCCAGAGTGCCCCCTCCTCGCGGCCTTCTTCGACCGATCAACTGTCGAAACAGAACAATGTTGCTCAAACGTCATCTCATCCGCAGAATGGTGCAAGACACCGGGCGCAGTTTTTCATTGGCCCCACCGCCGATGCAAGCTCGCAGGACGAAAGTCCTCCGCTGACTCCGAGGGCCGATCCAGAGAGTTATACCCCTCCAGGCGCCATTACGCCGGTCGGAGAGCCTAACGATCCATATGCCCGCAGTAAGCGGCCTCCGCAGCCAAAGAACCTCGCACAACTCGACCAACGGTTTATATTCGGCGGCCGGGACTCGAAACGTCGCACAAACACCTCATCTTCTTTCACCCGTCCCATGTCTCCGCGGTCCGCCAGCGCAAGTGATCTCAGGTCATCCGAAAAGCGTAGCGGCTTTTTCGGAAGCAAGAAAGAAACACGGGCGCAGGAACCCGAAGGCAAGCCCCACGGTCATATGTCGGAGCTTAAGCGTTTTTTCAAAAGGAACCACAATAAGCACAAACGTGGAGACTCGCCCTCATCGATCCCCTTCAAAAAGTCGAGTCGGTCATCTGGGAAAGGCGGGCCTTTTCACGCATCGGACAGTGTTCCATTCGCTGATGATCATGGACTCAATTCAAAGTACGGGAAGCTAGGGAAGGTCCTGGGTTCGGGAGCCGGCGGATCCGTGAGGTTACTGAAGCGCAACAGCGACGGTGTAACTTTCGCCGTCAAACAGTTCCGAGATCGTCACTCGTGGGAAACCCTGAAGGAATACTCTAAAAAGGTCACTGCCGAATTTTGCATCGGCTCAACACTCCATCATGGCAATATTATCGAGACACTGGATATCATCCAAGAGGGCAGCCATTGGTATGAGGTCATGGAGTATGCCCCCTTTGACCTTTTTGCCATCGTCATGACTGGGAAGATGGTGAAGGATGAGATTGCCTGCGCATTCAAGCAGATTCTCAGCGGAGTTGCCTACTTGCACGGAATGGGCCTGGCACACCGGGATCTGAAGTTGGACAATGTGGTTGTCAATGAACATGGCATTATGAAGCTGATTGACTTTGGAAGTGCCGTGGTTTTCCGGTACCCTTTCGAAAATGACATTGTCCCTGCTTCTGGTAAGTCCTTTCCTCCGACGCACATATGTGAATGCCTAACACATCGCAGGAATTGTCGGCTCTGATCCCTATTTGGCTCCGGAGGTCTACGATGAGAAAAAGTACGATCCCCGCCCTACTGATGTCTGGTCCTTGGCCATCATCTTCTGCTGTATGACACTGCGCCGGTTCCCTTGGAAGCAGCCCCGCGTCAGCGACAACTCTTACAGACTCTTCGTCTCCCCGCCGACTCCCGGTACTCCTGTCCCAGATGCAGACCCCAAACGTCACCGGATCAAGTCATCTCCCGATCTCCCTTCGGCTGTCCACGAGGAAAAGACGCCGCAGCCAATAGATACTAGAAAGGGCCCGTCTGAGCCACCCGTGCAGTCTAATGGAGCTCAGGCAGGCACCACTGGTGGGGAGGAAAACCGTCCACCGGAGAGTCCCCAGGAAAGAACGCCCACCAATAAGACCAACGTGGACGACAAAAATGCCCCCACTCATAAAGCCAGCCGCACCACAAGCAAAGAAGCCCCTCCGCTTCCAGGTTCAGCCCAGCCTTCGGGTCAACGCCAAGAAGTTATCAAGGGTCCCTGGAGGCTTCTGCGACTTCTGCCGCGCGAGAGCCGGTATATCGTCGGACGCATGCTCAAGGTCAGCGTCAAGGAGCGGGCCACCCTTGATGACGTTCTGACCGATGAATGGGTCCGCAACATCAAGGCTTGCCAGCAGGAGCTTTCAGGCGAGGTTATCCGAGCTCCTGGCCATACGCATGTCCTCGAACCGCCATCGGCCAGTGTCCCGGTGCCTAGCAAGGCCAAATGATCTTGCTCGTCCTTGCAGTGTATAAGCTTGTGTTCGACCTCCGCCGCTGTTTCTATGTCTATCGTGCGTTATAATTCCCGTGGCCCGATCCTGCCCACATTTCTCTTCACATTCTGGTTTGGCTGTTTTGTACCTGATTCCCTACGGCTATGATGTTCGCCTGCGTCAGGTGGACCCCTCATCATGGTCTGGCTTGTTGCTTTCTCGACGGTGGGTTCCCAACGCGGTCAGATATACTCCTGGAACCCACCCACAGTAATCACCTACCTATTCGACTGTTTTGCTTATCTTCTCGCTGCCCTTGCGCTGTTGGAAAGAGGGCGGGGGTTTCGCTTTCTTCTGTTGCTTTCCTTTCTATCTAGGCGTTGAGGACCGTGTGTTGTGGAACGGAGCTGCTCAGGCAAATCACTCTTTCCCATAGAGGATCGGCTGCTAGATTTCTACCTGTTAATTTTTCTGCCGCGTCTTCGTTGCTGCGATTGCTCTCGCTTTGGTGCTCTTGGCTTCCGCATCTGCCTCGGGGAGGTTATTGTTTGCGTATCTGGCCGTGCCTCGGAGCCGTGTTTCGCACCCAAATTGTCCTTTCATTGTACTCATGGAGACCACCTAGTTTAGTAGATACTATAAATAAACGATTCTCTGTATAACCATTACGCTGAGGGGTGGTTCCTGTACGGTGTACGGTGTAACTGAGTTGTTTCTTCCACCTGACGTAACTGGAAGACTTGGGATGCGGAGATTGCGGAGTTTAGGCGGCCGGGGCGATCCTCGGCGCCATCAAAGGCTTCACACGCGACCGCTCAACCGACCATCCCCCAGCTCCGACCAGCCCTCATCCCCCGTGACAATGACCCAAGCCGGCGACTCGGAGCCTTTGGTCTCCTCCCTATGGACCCGATCTCTTGTGGTACGCTCTCCCTATTCTCCGTCTGGATGCATTTCCAGCGCCAGCTAACCGCCTCCCCGCATGCAGTCCGGTGCCATTGCCGGCCTCACGGTTGATTGTTCTCTGTACCCACTCGACACGATCAAAACCCGCCTCCAGAAAGCCCGAACCCAAGGCCCGTCCGTGGCGGCTCCGAGCGTATCCCTCCGACAAACCATCCGCGGCATCTACGCAGGTCTCCCCTCCGTCCTCTTCGGCTCCGCCCCGTCCGCCGCCTCCTTCTTCATTGTCTACGATGGCGTGAAACGTACTCTTCTCCCTTCGAACCCCTCCGAAACCCCCTCTCGCTCACACATCATCCTCACCCACTCCCTTGCCTCGTCAATGGGCGAGGTCGCCGCCTGCGCAGTCCGGGTTCCCACCGAGGTCGTCAAACAGCGCGCCCAGGCCGGTCTCTTCGGCGGATCGAGCCTGCTCGCCCTCAAGGACATCCTCGCGCTGCGCCATCCCGACCCAACCACCAACGCGAAGCGAGGCTACGGACAGGTCATTCGGGAACTATACCGGGGTGTGGGCATTACTATTGCCCGGGAGATTCCGTTCACGGTCCTCCAGTTCACCATGTGGGAGTCCATGAAGGAGGCGTATGCCAAGCGCATGCAGGATGGATATGCGGGCGTTGTGCCCGCCTCTACCAGCGCTATGTTCGGCAGTGTGGCAGGTGCGATCTCAGCTGGGTTGACGACGCCGCTGGATGTTATTAAAACACGGGTCATGCTGGCCCGGAGAGCAGATGGTGCAGGTGTGCGGATCCGGGATGTGGTGCAGGAGATCTCGAAGGAGGGCTTCGGGGCTTTCTGGAGAGGTATTGGCCCGCGTGTGGCTTGGATTGGTATCGGTGGTGCGGTGTTCTTGGGTAGTTACCAGTGGGCGTCGAATACCCTGGAGGGGAAGAAAGCGGCGGAGGAGAAGGAGGGTACCATCTGAAGTGATGTAGATATGGGACACGAGGGATGGACATGTACAGTATAGGGGTAATGGGTTATAGACTTCTAGACGGCTCCCTCTCTATATAGAATGGTCAACGCAATCTATCCTGTATCAATGTCTACTCTCCCTCCCCATCATTACTATCTTCCCTCAACCACCCACTGCTCCCTCTTCCCCTTCTCCACTTCCCCCTTCCTCCCCTGTTTTTTTCCCATCTCCTCCATCCGCATGAATAACCACATACCGTCCCCATCCGCGGTGAAGGGTATGCACGGTTCTACTTCTATTTCGGTGAAACGCATCTAGTGGCGACTGCCACGTGAGGAGATAGTGGATGGAGTGGGGATTTGGTCTGGGTGGCCGGTTTCGTTGTAGTAGCCTCCTTCGTGGGAGGGGGGTGGGGTTGGGGGGTGGTTTAAGAGGGTGTTCATGGTTCTGGTGGTAAATTCTTGGGTGAGGCTTTATGTGGTGTTGGTATGGGATGTTAGGGTATACTGTGAGGATACAGATATGAGAGGGTGAATCAGAATGAGATCAGCGGGCGGGAATGATCTTTGCTGCTTTGTTCTGTCTGGTAGCGAAGGAGGGTGTCATGTCAGGGTCGTATGGAGTAGGTACCTGTGCTTCTGCTCCTGTGATATCACTGTGGAGCATGCCGTGGTGGGATGACCACTGTGGTGAGATCGAGTATATACTATTGTAGTCGAAGGATATATCGAGAAAAACCACATATTTCTATGGAATGCTGGAAAAGACAACGATGGGAAATAGAACGAGACAAAAAAGCGGGGGATACTACATAGTTATGTGCCTGTCAGGGACTGGTGACTGGTGACTGGTGACTGGGGAAGAAGTACTACGATGTACTTGGTGACCCGAGGGGAACCGCCGCGCTCGTGCCCGCCTCCCAAGTCGTCCCATCCGCCCATTCATTCCATCCATCCTTCCAGGCAACAAACCCCATCCTCTCCCCCCCATTCTTTCTTCCTCGCCCCCTCCCCTCCTTTCTTGCCTGTTGACAGCGTCTATTCATTCCTTACTGTCATTTCCCACCGTTTGAGCCTGCCCTCACGCCCTACCGCCCGGGGAATGCTCCCCTCCACTGTGCCTCTGCGTGCCTGAGCGATCGTCGCTTCTGCCTCCGCATCGTCGCTTCACCTCCGCATTTCCTCTGCCAACTGCATCAATCCCCCCTTCCCACTGCATGGCCCGAAAACCAAGCCACCAGAGGGTCACCTATGGTTAGTCTCTTTCGTCTGCCCGGGTCTGCGCGGTGTTATTGCCATCTACTCTCCGGTTTCACCACCTTGGTGTTCCGCGCTTATCGGATCCTCTCCCACTACTGCGCTAGACCGGACCTATAACTGACTCTCAATCCTCTCGTGCTCTCTCCAGTGCTCCCTCTGCCAGATGCTCCTGGTGGGCACAGGCTGGGCGTCAATGGTCTAACGGTCGATACGGACAATTCCATCCTGTGAGCCTCCCATCCGTTGTTTTGCGCCAGTTGGTCCTCCGCAAATCCCGACTGCGATAAACTCCGCTCGTCCCCGTGTCCAGTCACACAAGTCCTAACTCCGCACTTTGGAAAGGTATTCCGCGGGTCGCGATGGTGTCGTCTGCTCATGGGACCTCAATCTCCCCCTCTCGGGCGCATCGTCGTCAAAATCCAGTTCGACAACCTTTAGAAACCAAGTCCAGGCTCACAGCCATTGGATCAACGACATTGTCTTGACCAAGAACAATTCTGCGCTCGTTTCCGCCTCTTCCGATACCACCGTACGGTTATGGCGACCGCACTCGGAATCGACCGAGGTCCCGAACCCCATCGGAAAACACGCGGACTACGTGAAGGCCTTAGCAACGCCCGGAAACCACTCTTCGTGGGTCGCATCGGGCGGTTTGGATCACAAGCTCTATCTTTGGGACCTGAATGGTGGCGGGGAGATTCTGGGAATTGATGCCTGCGGGGAGGACCAGACGGCCAAGGGCTCGGTCTACGCCCTGGGCGCTGTATCCTCCGTCCTTGCCAGCGGTGGACCGGAAAGTGTGGTCAGGGTGTGGGATCCAAAATCCGGAAAACTGATCACCAAGTTTGTCGGCCATACCGACAACATTCGAGATATCCTCATCAACCAGGATGGCGATACCATTATGACCGCGTCTTCCGACCAGACGGTCAAGGTTTGGTCACTGACGGCAGGAAGATGCATGCACACCTTGACGATGCATAACGATAGTGTCTGGTCGCTTTATTCGAACCATCCACAGCTGTCCGTGTTCTACTCGAGCGATCGGTCCGGTTTGGTAGCCAAGACCGACACGAGACATTCTCCGGACATTGAGCAAGGCGTTTGCGTCGCAGCACTGCAGGAGCACGAGGGAGTAATCAACGTCGTGGCGGCTGGAGATTACATATGGACAGCAACCCCGAAGTCCAGTATCAACCGTTGGCGGGATATCGATACCACGGCCGAGATAGAACCGCCGTCTTCGGGAGAACGAGAACGCGAAAAGTCCAGTGCCGAGAAGGATACATCAGCGAAAGGGATGCCGAAGAAGATACCATATGAGTCGGTTCTGTTACTGTCGAGCACATCCACATTCCCTAACCGGAGAGTTCCTCACGATGCGGCGCCGGGCTCAATCACACATGCACAAGGGCCGCCTTCGGGGTCAGATATGGAGGATGAACTGGGACTGACTCTGCCGGTCCAGTCCTTGCCCGAAGAGACAATAGAAGGCCAGCATGGATTGATCAAGCACTTTATGCTGAATGACCGCAAACGTACTTTGACCCAGGATTCCGCTGGCGAGGTTGTCTTATGGGACCTCCTCAAGGTAGGCAATGATCATCCATGAGCAGCATCTTAGGCACTTACTGATAGGCTGGCAGTGTAAACCTATCCAGTCATATGGGAAGCGGCATATAGACGATGTGGCGTCTGAGATTAATACCAATGAGACCATCGCTCACTGGTGTACGATTGATATCCGCACTGGAAGGCTATCGGTGATTTTGGAGCCAGGCCGCTGTTTTGATGCTGAGATATACGCCGACGAAACCGAGCTAGAAGACTATTCCCAGTTCCGCGACGACCAGAGGAGTATGGCAACCTGTTCCGATTTTACCTCTGCTTTGATCCGCAATTGCTGACCATGACCCAGTCAACCTAGGCAAATGGATTTTGCGCTGGCTCTTTGCGCCACTGGTTGAGGAGCATGTTCATCGTGATACCCAATATCGCGCCCTGGCGATGGCAAAGGCGGAAGAACTTGCTAAGCTGACCACAACCGGCGCCTCCGCACCAATGGATATACCGTCAAAAGACGGATCAAGACGAGCATTAGGCTTGCAGACGTCTTTGGATGCCTCCTTCGCAACCTTCCGGTCAGGATACGACTCCCTTGGTAGCCCCGCGACGCCTGGATTTGGGATTGGGTACGCGACGAGCCCTGGGGGGTTAGGGTCACCAGGGCTTCCTCATAGCTTCAACAACAACAGTTACTTCGGGACTTCAATAGGCGAGACATCCGACTTTCTGACGTCGCAGCAAAACCCGGATGTGACTCGAACTTCTTTGTCGGATCGGTCCAGCGATTATTTCTCATCATCTAAGCCCCACGGTCTGGCTCCTATAGACACAGACAAGCCTCCGCCGACGCCAGGAGAGCCGACTCCAACCGCCCTGCCTCAGTCACCGGCCGAGCCCGATAAGGAGGAGCGGAAGAGAGGCGCATCCATCTTTGGGAAGAAGTTCCGGATGGACTTTCCCAAGAAACTGGGCCGGTCTTCCTCGGAGGTCAAGCCCCAGATTCAGGAAGAGAAGGTGGAAGAATCGGACCTATCATCCGTCAAGGAAGAAAAGGTGTTTGAGACCAACCTTGGTGGCTTTATTGAGCGAACCCGGCATGAGTACGAGGAATGGTTGTCTGCCAACCCGGGCCAAGAGTTGATATCGCCCTTTGCGCCCAGTCCCGATAGCGAAACGCCCGCGTTGAAGATACCGCCTCGCACGGGCGTTTTCATCCAAGAGGAATCTGGGGACACTGCGGTGGCTTCTGATCTGTACCGGGGTACCGTGGGCCAAATTAGCCAGGAGATCGATAAGCTTGAAAAGTCGATACCGCTGTGGCTTGCTGACTTGCTGCTCAAGGTATATAAGTATTGCCCACCTGGTGCCTCGAGGCCCTGCTAATATTGGCGCAGAATCAAATGCCTGTGAAGGAACCCGTCAAGATCGCCTTTACGCTGAAACCCTACGACGATCTTCTACCGCCTGTTGTCAAGCCAGAGTACGTACAGGACTGCCCTTGGGAGATGTGAGACTAACCAAGACTAGGCCGGCTACCAGCGCGAATACGAACAACAACCGCCTCAATGCCAACCGCATGCTTCGGGCCAAGAAGATCCTTGCCTATGTGGCGGAGCGGATCGATCCGCCAAACCCCGACGAGCCAGAAGAGAATGCGATGAAGCCGGAAGAGTACTTGGAGCTGTATTGTCACAAGATGGTCAGTTATCTGTCGGTGTTTTAGAATTGGAGAGCCGCTGACTGTGAGATAGTTGATACCACCGAACATGACACTGGCGACGATCCGCACGCACATCTGGCGATCCTCGGGGGATATGCTTCTGCACTACAAGGCGAACGGAAAGAAGGAGATCCGATCGGGGAGAGACGGGGAGAGAGCACCCCATGAGTTAGGGTCTAGTCGTTTTCTTGATCCCGGCAGCGCCGCCAGCGGAGAGGGCGGAATCGTGGCCCCGGGGAGTATCCATTCGCTGACAGCGTCGGGGTCCGGGGCAGCCTCGATCAGCAATTCCTGAGGTCGGGGGGGATGGCCTTTCTGTGACATTATTCTCTGTTTATATTGGTTGGTTGGCATACCCACGAGGGATGGCTGGTACATACATACATGGGGAAGTGGCGGCATGGCTGCTTCTCCGCAGATAGCTAGCGACTGTAGCGTCTTATTGAACTCGATTGACATTCAGTAATTCTTTGCTTCAGGGGTAGAGGGATCGTCTGTAGAGACACGAGAGGGCTGGGCGAGCCTCGGCTTGCCGAATGCCAAGCCCGCCGGCATCTTCAGCGATTCACCCCATCGGACAAGCTTCCTTTCCGCGCCATCCACTAGTCCACCATGGCAGCATCCCATCTCCTGCGCCATCCTGATCCCGGGCCATTGACTGTCAAGCACTTCATCGACTCCTTCCAGCGCATATGGCTAGACTCGCGACCAGCCCGGACGGGGCGGAAGCCAGATGCTCGCCTGCCGCGCAGACTCGGTATGCTCGTTCTCATGCTTTCCCATCAGCCAACTAACAGCCATTTAGGTCTCGCCATAAGCGGAGGCGCAGACTCCATGGCACTTGCATATCTGTGCAAGCAATGGGAGAAGACCACTACCGAGGACAATGACGTGACCGTCACGGCATTTGTAGTCGACCATAAAGCCCGCGAGGAGAGTACTCGCGAGGCCAACATGGTCGCCGGCTGGCTCGACAGTATGGGTGCGTCTCTCCCCCCATCAAAACCTCCCAGTACCAGCAAGACACGGGAAGAACTAGATCACTAACCGCATCCAGGCCTCAAGACCCAAATCCTCGAGCTCTCATGGCCCGAAAGCAAAGTCTCTGCGTTTGAAACACACGCTCGACGCCTACGCTTCCAGGCCCTCGGCCAGGCATGTCGAGCAAACCGCATCGAGACCCTCCTCATGGGGCACCACCAAGATGACAACGTCGAGACCACCCTCTGGAGACTCTGCACAGGGGCCAAGGGCGCCGGCTTAGCAGGGATCCCGCCGGTAACGCGCATCCCCGAATGCCACGGTCTCTTCGGAGTGGCAGAGAGCGGGTCCTCAGTCACCCTGAAGCCAGCCAGGGATACCAGGTTCAGAATCACCCACGCCAATGAGCTCCAGGTGCTGCCACCTCAAACAGCCGGGAAAAAAGAAGAACAAGAATACCGCATATCAACCGGCGGAATCTCAATCTGTCGTCCCCTCCTCGCCTTCCCCAAGACAAACCTCCTCGCTACCTGTCACGAGAATAATGTCCCCTTCGTCTCCGATCCAACCAACTTCGACCCAACCCTCACCCCCCGCAACGCCATCCGCAGTCTGCTCTCGGAGAACAAACTCCCCCGTGCTCTCCACCCACCATCAATCCTCTCTCTGATTCAGAAAAGCAACGCCCTGCTGCAATCCGCAACGGACTCCTCCAACGACTTACTAAAACAATGTACCCTTCTCTCCCTCGCCCCCTCGACAGGGACAATGATCCTCAACTTCCCTCAACCCAGCCATAATGACCACCAACCCAACTCTAACCCCGATCCTCAAATCCAATCACTCACCCTCCGCCGCATCACCGAACTCATCTCCCCCTTCCCAGAGAACCACTTTCCTCTGCGCAGCTTTGAACCTTTTATATCTCGCATCTTTCCCTCCTTCTCCCCAACTAAGAAGGATTCCCTCCCACAGAAACAAAAGCAACTGCCAAAACAACTGCCCTTCACCCTAGGCGGACTCATGTTCCAGCCTCTCCACTGGAATCAACCCCCCCCCACCACCACAACCAACCCTACCAACCAAAACACCACAAGTAATACATGGCTCCTCTCCCGTCAACCCTACATGCGCAACCGCCATCCAATCCTCCCCATCACCATCCCCATCCCTACCCCTCATCTTCCCAACACCCCAAACCCAAATCCAACCCCACACCCAAATCCACAGAATGACACATCGACCTGGCACCTCTGGGACAACAGATACTGGTTCCGGATCACAGCTACCCTGAAACCCATGAATCTTCCTCTACAACACACACAATCACAATCACAATCCTCACCCTCACCCTCACCCTCCCCCGAGCAGAATCCCAAACATCCATCGAACAATATATCCCTCCTGATCCGTCCACTACAAAAGTCAGATTTACAGGTCATTCGGACTGCGGAGCGAGCAGAGGCTGGGAAAGAGAAAGGGAAAAGTGCGCTAATGGAACGATTGGGACGGGATGCGCCGGGGTTGGTGCGGTTTACGGTGCCGGTGTTGGTTATGCCTGGTGAGGTGTCTGGATCTGGGGTAGATGTGCCGTTGGCGTTGCCGACGATGGATCTGTGGTTGCCTGGTGCGGCGGAAGTCCAAAAGACGGCTCCTTGGGACATCCGCTGGGAATGGAGGTATAAAATGATTGATCGGGAACTGCTTGAACTGATGGGCTGGTTGGGAACTAGCTAAGCTATGCTACAAAGAAAGCTCGAGACAAGGAATGTACTGGCAATATGATGACAGGAGAGAAGATGGAAAGACCGACCACGATGCGATCGCCTGCAGGCGACCAAAACCAACCGCCAAACCCAAGCAAACCCCGTCGGATGCAGTGCAGATAGCCAAGGAGACACGCAGGCTATGCCACGACAAAGGAAAGAGAAGCCCTATGAACAATGTGGGACAGAAAGAGAAGGACGCTCCTGAGCATCACCACGCCAGAAGCCACCGGAATAGATTCCAAGAAGAAGAAGAAGAAATAAAAGGAAAGGACGTCTTCCAGTAACAGGCATCACTCATATCCAGTTCGAAGATATCCCAGGAAAAAAATAAAAAAATAAGAAATTAGAGTAAAAAAAAAGAAGCCTACTCAACCAGCCTCAGATAGATCGCTCATTCACTTGCCTTCAACAAGGCCACCGCCGCTTGCTGAGCGCGTAATCCCCCAACCTCTCGTTTAAGGCGGAAATTCTCCTTCTTCAGCCGTCCGATTTCTTCTAGGGCCGAAGAGAGCTGGGATTTGAGTGATTCTTCGGCGTTTCCAGCTCGCACGTCTTTAGCGACCTTGCTCAGCTCCGAGTTGAATCGATCGTAGAGGGCTTCGTTTTCGGCGCTGGCCTCGCGATAAAGTTCGTCGAGCTTTTTGGCTCGTTTCTCGCTGACCACAAGAGATGACTCGAGGTCTTTTTCGATAGCAGCAGTTCGGCTACTGAACTCTCCAGATAGCGTGTCAAACTTCAACTCCAGGTTGCGAACGCGAGATACAAGGACAGCATTGGAGGTTGGCGAGGAGAATGGTTCGTCAAGTGACTCGGGGCCTTGTCCATCCCCTTTGGTTATCGATGGCGGAAGTCGCAGCGCACGTAGTTCTTCTCCGATAAGGTCGAGCTCGTCCTTTAGACCCTGTTGCGCCATGTTCTGCGCTCGCTTTTCACTATTGAGACGGTCCCGGAGCTGTAACAGCATGTTAGCAATTTTGCCTTTAATAAGCAGCCGGACGCAAGGGGAAGTGAAGTGGAGGCATGTGCTCACCTTTTGAGGGCTCTGCAACCGCAGTTTGGGGGTCTTCCCAGAAGACGTTGGTTGCAGGCGTCTCGCATCAGAACCATTCACCTGGATGGGTCTCTCCTTCAAACCAGGAACTCGAGACGAGGGTATGCTAGTCGCCCGGGATCTTCTCTTGGACTCTTGAGTAGGCGATACAGACGCATCTCCCTTCTTCCGGCTAGCGCGCTCCGTCTGCGGCAATTTTGGATCGATATTCTCTTTCCGGCTCGGGGTGACGGGACGTGTCGGTGACCGGCGAGTAGGGGAAGCCAACCGAGAAGGCGAGCCACTCTTGGCCGGTGATGTGCTTCGGACTGTAGAACCTGAGCCATGGCTGGTTTGTGGTCGTGCCTGACCGGCAGGAGTCGCCAAGTCTGTTCGAGAGTGGTTGGATGTAGACAGCGGAGTCCCAGGCCTCTGTCCCTGACTTGAGACGACAGATACTTCAGAAGATGCTGTGCCTGGTCGAAGATCCGACAGGGAGCTCCTTCTCTTGCGACGCACTTTCACCACCCCATTCGTCGAAATCCCGCGAACAGAGGATAGAGACGGGGGCTGCTCCTGGGAACTACCTGGTCGTCGAAGATGCTCCTGAGACGTGGAGGCGCCGGGGCGGTCGCGAGAACCCGGTCGCAGAAGAGAGCCTAACCCAGTATCGATGTCTATCGACTTGGACCGCAGCAGCGAGCCCTTTGGCGTGCCGGGTTCCGAGTCGCCAGAGCCCTTGCCCTTGCTCAACGTCCTCAGGATTGACGAGACCTTGCTCTCCCCCTCGAGTTTCGAGTTTTCCCGGTGGAGACCAAAGCCGAAACGCTTCCTGAAGGAGGACGCATTGGAGTTCATAGAGCCTGCAGTTTGGGAAACTGACTTGGTCTGATCACAGTTCAGGGTTCCCTCCAACGAGGCACCACCAGGAATATACTCATCAAATAGATTGTCAAAATCGTCCACCAGTCGGTCCAACAGAGAGATGTGTTGCATTGGGTCTCCTTCGACTGTTAGAACCTCTGCAAAGGCTGCAGTTAAAGCGCCACGATCCCCATCGCTTCCCGAGGCATCGAGCAGCTCCGCGAGCAGCCGGATCATGGAGGCGAGAGCACGGCGATTTTGGGGGCTCATGTCGGCTAGAAATCTTCGGAAATTCTCTTCAAAATCCCGTGGGAACATGTTATCGAATTGAGCTTGAAGGATCTTCAATGAGGACAGGTCGATGACTGGACCCATATGTTCGCTCCATGCGTTTGCCATGAATGTTTCAAAGGCCACGAAGAGCGTATCGACCGGTACCTCCGCCGCGGCTTGGATCTTCCCTGGGTCTTCCAGTAGAATGTTGTACAGCTCATTGACCGAGGACCGATCGACATTGTCCCTCCCACGAAGGGATCTTCCGACGATGTTCCCGCTACGAGACTGCAAGGCGAGTGCATACGCGGCAAACGTTTGCTCCAATGCGCTGAACGGACTTTCCTGCCCCTTGGAAGGTGCGGCGCCCACGACCGAGATCTTGATCGGGGTCTCTTCCCTCCCCGGAAATACCGAAGGCATCGTGTTCGACCGCGACATATTAGCTCGGGGTGGCGGCATCTTGGGGAACTCGCCCAGCAGTGCCGCCGAATTGGGCGATTTGGAGTTGGGCGTGTTTCCTTCTTTGGACTGACTCCCACCCAAAAGACTGGACAGCAATTTCGAGGGAGACGGAGGCCGGAATCCACGCGGGACCTTGAACTGAGCCATGAGATGGCCGGTGAGGTACCGGAGGATCTCGAAGTTGGAGTGCACGATCGACTCCGTCATGGTCCGATTCCGAGGCCCATGCAGCGGCAGAAGCACATTCAACACTACAAGAGTCAGCAATAAAACGGGGGCTACCAAGCATCGTGGGATACTTACGGCGCTTGGAGAGCACGGGAACGAAGCTATCCGCGGTGACCATGTCAGAGGAGGCACTGCCAACTACTGAGTCTACGTCCACCCGGTACTGGTCTTCATTCGCCAAAGACACCGAAACAATCACTTCCAAGTCTGAGTTGCTCAATGTTTGACTGCAAACCGCCCTCGAAGTATCAAACACAACCCTTATCCACGATAAGTTGGCCCTCCGCGTGGCCTCCTCCTGTTCTTCTTCGAACACACATGCCAGAATCCCGAGGTTGCCGACGGTACCGGTGGGACTCCGCAGCGACCATTTGCCATTTTCCCGCTCGCTGTCCGAAAACCTGCCCTCAATCTTTGCCTTTGCAATCTCCTCGATGATCCGACTCGCACGACCCTCATACATGGAGATGGGCTCCAACGCAAGCAGGTCCACCGTGGTATTCTGGTCAGGCCTCGAGGTGGCGGATGTAGGAGCCAAAAACAGAATCCGGCCACACGTGGACTGCGTACACCGCACGGTGTGCAGATCATACACCTGTACCACTCGGAGTTCCATCGAGACGGGGGAATTTGGAGCGGCGTTGGTCGCCGCTGCAGCATTATCCAAATCAGCCAGGAGACCTCGCGCCGTCGCCCTACTCCCCATAGTCTTTGATAGTAAGACCAGGCAATTTTTGTAGATCAACATAATGCCCGCGCTGGGCTCGACTGGTGGGATATCGAGATGATAGGGAGGGGTCAGCTCGTTGAAATCAACGGCGGTGATCAAGCGACCGGTCGGCAGGTTCGTGGATGGCCATCCGTCTACTACTTCCTTCAACCGCCGGAAGCTTTGATCGTGGTTGGTTGATGAAGTATCATCCAGCGAGCAGATATCCTTGATGACATCGCGCGCTTTAAGCAGGGGTCGTACAGCAGCATGAACCAAAGGCAGACTGCTGGTCATGGTGTCAATTAGGAGACTGTAACGAGGCAGACGTTGCACAGGCTCCATGAGAAGGGAACGCAGTTTTTGCTCTCCCGTCTCGTACACTCGCTTCGAGAAGCTGGAATTCCTATCTCTCATGAATGAATTGAGTGTCTGCGTGAAGCCAGTATGAGCCCGCATATAGTCCGCGTAAGGCTGGGAGAAGCGGGGGAACCATTCCAGAAGCGCACTGGCGAACGCCACCGCACCAATCGCATCATTTTCCTCCCTTGAGAAGGATCGTTGTGACACGGACGACGGGAGCTGTGTATCCTCTGTAATATCATCGATAGCATCCTTTTCTGTCTCTTCGAGGATCTGTCGGATCACCCCCAAGAATCCCATATTGACCTCAAGAATCTCATTTAAACATGGCGGGAAGAGCGTGGCCAGATCAGACTCGTCGGGGCTGGTACTCGATGGGCCTCTTGCTTGGGCCTTTAACCGGAACTCCTCCGCGACGTTACACACAAGGGTGTAGAGTTTGTTCACATATCTCTCCTCCGTATCAACCACCTCGCACATGGTCAGGCGAAGGGCTTGTTTCTGGCTTTTGGAAAAGAGCCTGGACTTGCTCACGTTGGTCGGCTGTGAAGGGGCGCGCTTCAGTCGAGACGTCGGCAGAAACATCGGCGCTCCCAACGATCGAATAAGGGACGTGTACCGTCCATATTGAAGATCCGGCGCATCAAACAAGTCCTCATTACCATCATGAACATCATCATCATTATCAGGTTGGGGAGGCAGTTGAATCACTCCGGCGGGGAGAACGACATCGATATCGACCCATGGAACTTTGCGCTCTTGGAAAGCACCTCGGATGTCGCGCACAATGTCCGCTGTCTGGTCTATTTTCGTCATGCGATTTGCTATTTCCGCCGCATGCATTTCATCGAAAAGCTTGGGAAGCCGCAGGCCCGGTTTCTCGGCGCGGGAGATAGTCTGCAAGCACTCCTTGGCGGGGTCCGACAGCTCTGCGAAGTACTTCAGCATACTGACGGCGAGACCACGGCTGACCTCATCGCCTTGCTTTTCCCGAGGCAAGTGGTTGACGGCGGCGTATAATGGGGCTGCGGGGGAGACGGTGATGCGCGGGTAACTTTGGAAGCCGGCGGGGGTGAGGATATGCGCCTGAATGCGCGAGCTGCTGACGGTGGCATTTGCAGTCGCAACGGGGCCGTAGAAGATGAAGATGGCCGACAGGTAGGGATCGGAGGCATGGTACAAGGAGAGCTGCTCGAGAGGCAGGTCCGACGGGGCGGTTGACACAGTCGCCATGATGGCGGGGGTGGCAGGAAGTTATCGCATGCAACGAAAGAGTGGGAAGGAGCGATGGAGGAAATAAAGGATTATGGTACTAGTAGCCAATAGGTGGGAATGATTAATAAGTGAAGGTCAATGTCAAACAGGAAAGAGAAACCGAAGTAATCAGGAATCGACCTCGAGGAAAGAACGAGGCCGTGAAATGGCCGGGTTGGCACGTCCAAAGTATTAGGGAAGGACTATGGCAAGCGAGTGGATGGGAGACATAATAATAGCAATGTCGCACGGGTCCAGTGGAGTAACGAATGAGGGTCCTCATGCAGCAGAAGGGGGAAGAGAAGGAAACCCCTCCATGGGAGGAAGTGGAAAGGTGAGATAAGAGGGCGAGGAAAGGTGGAGAGGAAGAAGAAGAAGAGAAGGAAGCGGAGGAGCCACGACGATAGAGATCGCAAGACGCGTTTCTCGGGTCAGGCACAAGCTTTCCGGGCTGAGGGGAAGCAGTGACAGCAATGTTTATTTTTTTCCCCCGTGGATCAGAACGACGTCGCTGTGGTGGTGGGAGAAGAGGAGCGACAGCAGCAACAACGAGCGACTGACTGCAGGTGATTTGCGGCCCTGGACCGAGCGACTTGCAGCATTAGTTGGCGATGAGGGGAGGGGAGGCACTGAGGGTCACGGCAGTCCGTGAGACTAAGTAACTCACTAACCAACCAACTCAGATCGGGCCCGGCCGGCGGGATTATTGGTCGTTGCGCGGGGGAATCGAGCCAATCTGGTTTAGCCCCCCCTCGGCTTCAGATCCTCTTCGTCCTGACGACATTCCATCCATCGAACAATTCTAAGAATAGGAGGAGACACCGCGGCGGGGGATCGTCCTCTTTCTCTTTCAAACATCCAGAGGAATCTCTCAAACTCAAACCGCAAGCCGGAATTATCTCCTTTGCTGCCTGGCTCCTCCCCTCTCCGCAAATACTAGAAGCAATAGAAGAATCACACGGCGACACGTGTAGCTGGTCGCCAACTGTCAACAATTGCCCGAAAAAAGAAAGAACCAGGCAGAATGACAGAGCACGGCAGACGATAAGGATGGTGGACATTGAGGAGATAGTACGATGCCGAAAAACTAAGTTACGCTCGGACTTTTCATGAATGTAAGGGAGACGCTAAGAAGCCCCATTGCCTTGGAGAAAGCATACGTTGACTGTTGACTGTTGACTATTGACCTACACTCGTACATGGCACTACTGACTGACTTGATGCGATGCCGGTGGGGAACTGAAGCTGCTGCTGCTGCGGACTTGCCAGCCCGCCAGCCTACACCGCCCAGCCCATGCACCCCAACCATGGATCCTCTCAAGCTTGATCAAATCCACTTCTGCTCCCTGATCTGAGTCCTGGTTTCCCTGGGTTGATCGGGAATATCCTCCGGATATCTCCCGGAAGTCCATCTGGGAAATCAATCCCCGGTTCCCCAGACGTTCAACCACCCAGGCCCAGCTTCTGATACTAGGCCAGGAATATAGATTAAACCCCGCGGCCAATCTCTGCAAATCGCAGTTGGGGGATCAACCCTTGCAGATTGTCCCCTCCAAGTGACGGGGTTACTGCAGTGACGGCTCTACCGCGTAGTAACCATAAGCTCTGTTCTTGGTTCTTTTCTTCAGGGCAACGCTTCGTCGACCGGGTGTACTTGCATAGTACCTATGTTAACCTACACCTGTCAGGTAGGCCGGGGGTACACAGTAGGTACCAAGTATGTACTCCGTAGTACATCGGTCAGCATCGGCGCTGCCCGTAACCGTAACGAAGGCCCTGGCCGCCGGGTAGAGATTCGGCCCTAAACCGCATTGGGCGGGCAGGGAGGCCGCTCTCCGCCCGGAGCAAAAGAAGACCAGCTGTTGTGTTCCCGCTCCGACTCTCGCCTCCACTCTGTTCAACTTCCCTCTTTCCCCCTCCCTTCGTCATTCGAACAGGGCCATGATTTGAAATTGCTCCTTTGTCGGGCAACCCTCATCCTGCCGCTCCTCCTCCTCCCCCCCCTCCTCGACCCTTCACCATGTCGTCAACGTCTTTACCCATCGCGGTCGATCCGGTCGCGCTGGTGATTACGGAATGCATCACCGTCACCTCGGCCATGCGCAAACATGCTCGCTGGGCTCATTCGTCTGTCTCTGCCATCCTGGGCGGAGGCGCTGTCTCCCGGGTCTACGACCGTGACACGTCCACCCCTCCAAGCCCCCGCAATGGGGCTACGCCTCCCCGTCCGAGGTCGAGAATGTCGTCCGCCGATGAGGACCATGCCCTGGCGAACCGATGGGGTCTGCGAGGAAAGAAGGGCAAAAGTATGCAAGACAACCCTCTAATTTCGGCCTTTGCCAGGTTGCGGAGCGACCTGAAGGGTTGCAGGGATATCCGAACCTTCGACGCTCCGGCTTTGCTTCACCCGTTTCTCCAAGTTATCCGCTCCTCTTCGACCTCCGCCGCCATTACCTCTCTTGCCTTGGTTGCCCTAACCAAGTTCTTCGCCTACAATATCATCAGCCGCGATTCTCTAAGGCTCCCCATGGCCATGCAACTCCTCTCCGCTGCCATCACCCATTGTCGATTCGAAGCCAGCGACTCGGCCGCCGACGAAATCGTTCTGCTGCGAATCCTAAAACTGATGGAAGGGATGCTATCTCGCCCGGAGGGCGAGCTCCTTGGCGATGAAAGTGTTTGCGAGATGATGGAAACCGGTCTAAGCATGTGTTGCCAAGTCCGTCTCTCGGAGGTGTTGCGGCGCTCCGCCGAAATGGCCATGGTCAATATGTGCCAGGTCATTTTCATGCGTCTGTCGCATTTGGAAATCTCCGAATCCGATGAGCTAGTATCACAGCTTCCGATGCGGTCAGTGAGTGAGCAAACTAATTTGAAGATGGATCCTTCAGTGGACGGAGATACAGTGACCTCTCAACATCCTTCCGCCATGGGCTCAGACACAGGTGTGGCTGATCGAGAACGTGGCAGTCGGGATGGGTCTCCTGAGCAGACGCTGAATGGAAATGCCGTCGCCGCCCCTCCGAACCCCCAGGACGATACCGGTGATGATGTGAAGCCATACTCCTTACCGTCCATTCGTGAACTCTTCCGGGTGCTTATCGACCTACTGGACCCGCACAACAACCAACATACGGAGCCGATGAAGGTGATGGCATTGAGGATCATTGATGTTGCCCTTGAAGTCGCGGGGCCTTCCATTGCTAAACACCCCAGTCTGGCTACGTTGGCGCAAGACGATCTCTGTCGGCACCTCTTCCAGCTGGTGCGGTCCGAGAATATCGCAATTCTGACTAGCTCTCTTCGGGTCGCCGGGACATTGTTGCTGACTTGTCGCCCCGTCCTAAAGTTGCAGCAGGAGCTCTACCTGTCGTACTTGGTCGCCTGTCTCCACCCGAAGGTAGAAATTCCGAGGGAACCAGGGATCAATCCGGCCCTTTACGACGGCGTACCGCAGGTGCCCAAGTTGGTGAAGCCTTCTCCGTCGCAAACCAACAGTGGAAGGTCCACGCCGGTTCCAGTGAAGGATAGGCAAAAGCTGGGCTTAGAAGGAGGCTCAAGGAAGCCGGAGACCCGGGAAGCCATGGTGGAAAGCATTGGCGTGCTGGCGCGCATCCCGAGCTTTATGGTGGAGCTTTTCATCAACTATGACTGTGATGTCGATCGAGCGGACCTATGCGAGGACATGATAGGCTTGCTCTCACGCAGTGCTTTTCCAGATTCAGCTACGTGGAGCACGACCAACGTGCCACCACTGTGCTTGGACGCTCTTCTTGGTTACGTCCAGTTCGTCTATGATAGGCTTGATGATGAGCCGGTGTCTGATGGTTTCCCTTCTATCGACCAGCTCAGGGGGCAGCGCAGGACGAAGAAGCTTATCATCCACGCCGCCCAGAAATTCAACGAAAACCCCAAAGCTGGGATCGCTTATCTTGCATCCCATGGTATCATTGAGAACCCGGATGACCCTGCCCTTGTTGCTCGGTTCTTAAAGGGGACGACTCGGTTGTCAAAGAAAGTCTTGGGTGAATACCTGTCCAAGCGTTCTAATGAACAGCTTCTCGACGCATTCGTTGAACTTTTCGACTTCGCTGACAAGACCATTGTCGACGCTCTGCGCGATCTCCTGGGTGCTTTCCGCCTGCCTGGCGAATCTCCCCTTATCGAACGAATCGTTACGACATTCACTGAGAAATATATGCAAAAGGCCCAGCCTACCCAGGTTGCGGATAAAGATTCTCTGTTCGTGCTGACGTATGGTATTATCATGCTCAACACGGAGCTTTACAACCGGAATATCAAATCTCAGAACCGCATGTCATGTAACGATTTCGCCAGGAACCTGCGAGGTGTGAATTCGGGCCAGGATTTTGCCCCCGAGTTCCTGCAGGAGATCTACGATTCGATCAAACACAACGAGATTATCCTGCCAGACGAGCATGATAATCAACACGCATTCGACTTTGCGTGGCGGGAGCTGCTGCTGAAGTCTTCTTCTGCCGGAGAGCTGGTGGTTGGTGAAACCAACCTCTACGATGCAGAGATGTTTGCAGCTACCTGGAAACCCGTTGTTTCGACCCTGTCATATGTCTTTATGTCTGCTTCTGATGATGCGGTGTATTCTCGAGTGGTCACAGGCTTCGACCAATGTGCCCAAATCGCCGCCCGTTACGGGTTGACGGATGCGTTTGACCGCATTGTCTTCTGTCTTTCTTCTATCAGTACACTTGCTACTGAGAAGCCTCCCAGTACGACGCTCAACACGGAAGTGCAGGCAGGCCAGAAGGGCGTGATGGTGAGCGAGCTTGCGGTGAAATTTGGACGTGATTTCAGGGCCCAGCTGGCCGCGGTGGTTCTTTTCCGTGTTCTGGCTGGCAATGAATCTGCAGTCCAGCAGAGCTGGACGCATGTCGTTCGAATCCTTAGCAACCTGTTCATCAACTCTCTCATTCCCGCACTTGATTCTAGCCTCAACGCCGAGCTTGAGATTTCCCCCATTCCGTTGCAGACCCCATCGCAGGTTGTGGATCGCGATGGACGAAGCACAGAAACGGGGCTTTTGTCTGCGTTCACCTCGTACCTTTCCAGCTACGCTGCTGATGAGCCTCCAGAGCCGTCAGATGAAGAGCTGGAAAATACCCTATGCACTGTGGACTGTATTACATCTTGTTCTACGGACGACATCCTGGCCAATATCAAGTGAGTATTGTCCCCATGACCATTTATGTTCGATTCGTGCTAATTCTGTGTTGAGGTCCCTTCCATTGGAATCGGTGGCGATGGTTGTGGAGGCGCTATTGGCTCAGATGCCCGAGGAAAGTGCCCCGGCAGTCATTGTCGTGAAATCCGAAAGACCGTCGACGGGCTCAAGGGCGTCCAACGGCAGGACCGATGGCAGTAAATCTAATTACGACCCGGCAATGATGTATCTACTGGAAATGGCGACCATTCTGACCCTTCGTGACTCGAAAACCCTGGAGAGTCTTGGCGAGAGACTCCTGACCACCCTGCAAGCCTTCATTCGGGATGCGAGAAACATTCACTCTTTGGCATTGTCACGGATTATTCATTATCTGTTGAACCTGCTGCGGCTGAGTCATGTATGTCCGCTTTTTCTCCTACATCTTACAGTACTGACCCTCTGTCAGGATCAGCCTTATATGCGAGTTCCTGTGATCTTGCATGGCATCTCTGGTTTCGACCAGGACGTCCTGGAAAGTGTCGCCGTCACAATAGTGAACAGCCTGTCGCGGTGCATCTCAGGCCCCGGGCTTTTGCGGAATGAGATCACTGTCTCTCCTGACTTCTGGTCCATCCTGCAGAGACTGCTCCAGCACAAGGAAGCAGCTCCGCTGGTGTTCGACTTGCTTCACACGATTGTGGAGTCGAACCCTCCCATCATTACCGCCGATAACTACGAATCCGCAGTTGGTCTCGCAAACGAATTTATCAGCGCCGGTAGCGTGGGCTACATTGAAGAACGACAGAGGGATGCACACGGGCGGCGCGTCAAAGGTGCCAAGCCTTCCAAATCCAGGTTGGTTTCTCACCGAGTACCTCTATTATGCGCATGGATATCCCCGACTGACAATAACTGGCAGTGAAAATGAAGTGGTTGCACGTGGCGTGAAGGCGATTGGTTTCGTGCTTCACTTGACACGGCGTGTCCCGACTCTGATCAAGCAGTCGCATCTTGAGGAAAGCGAAGGTTTGTATATCCAACTTCTACGGCGGAGCGGGACCTGAACTGACGTGATTCCAGCTTGGTCGGCCTACTGGTCTCCTATCTTCCAGTCCTTGACCGCGCAATGCATCAATCCATGCCGAGATATCCGCCACCATGCAGTCTCGGCCCTACAACGCACGCTCCTTTCTCTCGAGATCAACTCCACAGAGGACCAGGAATGGACGGCCATCTTCGACCAGGTCCTTTTCCCCCTTATACAACGGTTGCTAAAGCCCGAGGTCTACCACTCGGACCCCGTGGGGATGGGCGAGACCCGAGTCCAGGTCGCTATCTTGGTTTGCAAGATCTTCCTGCGCTATCTCGATCAGCTTCCGAACCGGGACGGCATGCTCGATTTGTGGCTCAAGATTCTAGATATCCTCGATCGGATGATGAACAGTGGCCAAGGAGACAGCCTGGTACGTTGGCCTTATCCGAAC
Organism: Aspergillus sclerotiicarbonarius CBS 121057; assembly: GCA_003184635.1. NCBI lineage: Eukaryota > Fungi > Ascomycota > Eurotiomycetes > Eurotiales > Aspergillaceae > Aspergillus > Aspergillus sclerotiicarbonarius. Next base: position 652,639 of record KZ826319.1, on the reverse strand, counting down.
CCTAATCGGAGCCAAGAACTAACCCCGCAACAGGAAGAGGCCATCCCTGAAAGTCTTAAGAACATCCTCCTCGTCATGGCGGATGGAGGCTACCTCGTTCCCCCCTCTCAAGATCCCAGCAAGGAAGCGGTCTGGACCGAAACTAAGAAACGCCTGGAAAGATTCCTACCCGATCTGTTCAAGGAGATCTTCCCCAATGTCTCGGATGAGAAATCCGCCCCGGTCTCCGTAGCTCCATCCCCGGCCCCGTCCACTCCCGCCGAACCTAAAGAGCAGATCAGCGCGGAGGAGCCGACGGAGACATCTACCGCTCCTGCAGAAGCCGGAGCTGGAGCTGACGGGGCCCCTGAAGAGAATGGTCCCTGAGCGTGACAGGGACGTTGTAATGAACGAAATCATTTGCTTTTGATGTACCTCGGGCATTTTATAGCGTGGGTTGTCCGTTGTTTGCTTTTGGGCCTGTGGCCGTGTGTTAAATTACCTGTACCTGTAAATATAATGGAAGAGGAACGAGAAGAAGAAAGCCCGTTCAGGGTCCAGCCACCCCCGCCGCCCACACTAAATTGCGGGGCAGTCAGTCCCTCGCCGATACGAGCTTCTCTGGCTGCCCGCCATGCACTCTCCATGCAATCCCGGCCTCCCTCCCTGGTACCATGGACCCCCTCTCCATCTCCACCGGCGTCGCAGGCCTCATTGGCCTGGCCCTCCAGGTCGCTCCCATCCTCCACGCCTACATCTCCGACGTCGCCTCCGCGCGCACAGACATCCAAACCTACCTCCGTGAAGTAGACGCCCTCTCCCAGGTCTCGGAGCTCCTCCATTCCTTCCTCGATACCCCCGCCACCGTCAATGGCCAGTTCCAAACCACCGAGGCTGTCCTACTCCAGACCATCAAATCATGCGAGACGTGTCTGATGGATCTCGTCCGGATTCTAAGCAAACCGACGAGTTTATCGAGAAGGCTGCTCTGGAGCATGGAGAAACAGAAGGTGGAGATTATCATGGAGCGGCTGAGGCGGTATACTCAGCTGTTTCATTTTGCATTGAGTGTCGAGGGGTGGTGAGTTGATTGCTCTTTTGATCCCGGTGGTAGATGAGATGAGGAAGGGGCATTGATTGATAATGTGGTGTATAGGGCTGTGCTTTCGCAGACGCCGGCAGAAGTGACGGCTATCCTGGAAATGCAGATGCAGATGTCGAAGAAGATGCAGGAGATTGTTCGTGTGACGGAGTCGGCGAAAGTTTATCGGGAGAAGACTGAGCAGGTGGCTGCTGTGCTGGAGCATATGCGTTTGTTGTTCGCGGATGAGGGGGAACGGCTGATGGAGATCCAGGAGAGGGTGGAGGATATTAGTCGGGGGTTGAGAGGTTAGAGTGTTTCTGGATACTCCTCGGAAGAGAGTGAGCTGACATCAGACTAGATGATCGGGAGATGGAGGTTCTTGAATGGTTGACCCGCGAGCAAGGACCGGGACGTCACCACGAGGTTCGATCACGGAGAACTGCAGGTACTGGGAGATGGATGTTTGAACAGTCTACATTCAAGGATTGGGTCGACCCTGCGTCCTCGACTCATCTCCTGTGGTGTGTTGGGGGACCGGGCTGCGGCAAGTCCACTTTGATGTAGGCACGCCGAAGGGTTATGAGATGGCGGTGTTCGCAAATCGTTAATGCTCAGTCATTTGCAGGTCCTTTGTGGTTGACGAGTTGAAGACTTCATCTCCTGGCCCCGAAGCAGCTGTCGCCTACTACTACTGTGATTATCGGGCTCGCACCACTGAGCCGCTTTTGCCGGCATTGGGAAGTCTAGTGAGAACTTTCTCGGAGGCGTTGCAGAGTCTTCCAAGGAGTCTTCAAACGCTGTTCGATGCATGTCGCCGAGAACGTCGACCGCCCATGGTATCAGAGTTGGAAGGCATTCTGAGTGAGATCTGCGGTTCTTTAAAGTACCCCTTTGTTCTCATCGATGCATTGGATGAGTTCAGTCCCGGCGACCCAGCACAAACAACACACTTTGCCTGTCTTTTGGATGCTCTCGCCCAGAAAGGGGCACGGGTGTTTGTGATGAGTCGAGCTGGGCCTGAGACCTCATTATTAACTCCTGGCTATGCTGTTGTGAACTACGCTGCTGACAATGCGGATATCAGAACTCATGTTGCACACGCTCTCCATACGGATGACTCGATGATTGCTCTCCTGGACAGTCAACTGGAAGAGGATATCAGCAACACCATTGTCTCCCAAGCTAGTGGAATGTAGGAGACAGCCATTCAAATTTGTCCATTTGCGATATGGATACTGACATGGATTGTCTAGGTTTCTTCTGGCAGTGCTACACTTGCAAAACATACGCGGCCAGGTGAGCCGAGCGGGCATTCGCAGGAGCCTCTCCACCCTGAGCCGAGACCTGGGAGACGCATATGACAAGACGTTCGAAGCCATAACACATCAGTCTCAGTCTCAACAGAAGCTCGCATTTGATGCATTATTGTGGGTGGCTTCTTCGTACCGGCCACTGAGTGCGTTAGAGCTCCGCCACGCTTTAGCTACGCGAGTTGGAGATGACGATTGGGATATCGATGATGTATCCCCTCTCGGCCTCATAGTCAAAAGCTGCTGTGGATTACTCTCTGTGGACAACATGAATGACGATCAGTCTGAAGTGCGACTTGTCCATCATACATTACAAGAATACCTTCAGTCCCGCCAGCCCACCTGGTTTGCAAGAGCGCACGAAGTCATTGCTCAGACCTCTCTGACATGCCTTCTTTTCAAGTCATCTGGCTTACCAGCTGCAATTGAAAAGATAAGCTCCAGCTCCTTTGCCAAATGCCATGCCCTCGTTCCATTTGCTCGAAGATCCTGGGGCTTTCATGCTGCGATGACACCCCTCGAGTCGTACCGGGAGCTTGCGATGCGACTTTTCAACGACAAATCGCAACTCAGTGTCCTCTACCCCGACAACCGATGTATCTCCGGGCTTCATATCGCTGCTGGATTTGGCTTAACGGAACTCATCTTGCATATGGTAAAGAATGGCTTGGATGTCGAGACATTCGATAGTAACCATCAGTCTCCTCTTCAGTATTCCTGTGCCTATAGTCATACAAAAACGGCGCTTCAACTGCTCAAACTTGGGGCTAATCCAAACCACCTCAACATCAAGCGTGATACGCCTCTCTTTCTTGCCGTGGGCACCGGAAACAAAGAGTTGGCCACAATCCTCCTTGACCACGGCGCATCTCCTGGACAACTCGCACGAGACAACTGGGTGCCGCTACATAAAGCAGCCGATGCAGGGTACTACCATTTGGTCAAACTTCTCCTGCGTCAAGGAGCTTCGATATCCAGCAGATCCGCCAAGGGCGTAACTGCATTGCACCGCGCTGCAGGACGAGGCCACATAGAGATCATGGCATATCTACTATCCGAAGAGGCATCCATAGAGGTAACGACCCATGACAGCTGGACTCCCCTCCACGGAGCATCATCCAGCGGACAGACCCAAGCTGTGACACTGCTCCTCCAACACGGCGCGAACATCAACCACCGCAGTCTAGACGAGAAAACATCACTCCATCGGGCTTGCCGGGGTGGCCATCTTGACACCGTCCAGACTCTCCTGGACCATGACGCAGACATCATGGCCCAAGATGCAGATGGAAACCTGCCCCTCCACATCGCAGCTCGAGAAGGCCACCCAGCAGTAGTCAAGCACCTCCTCACCCGGAATGCCCTTCAACAACTCCAGCACAAGAACAAAACCGGGCTAACCCCCCTCCTCGAATCCCAATGGAGCGGCTCCCGAGATACTGAACTCCTCCTGCTCCAACAAGAACCCGCCAACATCATATCCCACGCAACTAACCACGACAACTCAACCCCCCTCACACCCCTCCAAATCAACACCCCCGACGCCATCGGCCGCACCCCCCTCCACCGCGCCCTCCACGCCTCCTCCTATACCACAGCAGAAGCCCTCCTCGCCTCCGGCGCCGACATCCACGCCCAATCCCACCTTGATGGATGGCACCCCATCCACTTCGCCGCTCTCTCCGGCCCTGCGGCCTGCGTTTCCCTCTGCATCTCACACGGAGCCGACATCAACGCCCGCACCACCCGCGGCCAAACCCCCCTCCACCACGCCTGCCGCAAGGGAGACGAAGAAACCGTCCGGCTATTACTCACACAGGGTGCGGACATCAGGGCCGCAGACGACCGGGGCTGGCAGCCACTTCACACCTCCACAGATGCCGGCCATGAAAGGATTGTTCGGATCCTGCTAGAACATAAGGCACTGCGGGTAAGATGGGAATCGGAATCCTTTCAAGGATTCGCGGCACATAGGGGTCATTATCATTTAGTGGAGTTGTTTCGGGAGTTGAGATATTCGGGTTAGATTGTTTTCTGGCTATGATTGTAAAATAAAGGGAGGTTTCTGGTATATACTTTAGTTGATGATTATCTTCCTCTTTCTTGGAGTATATGTATATACCTTGTCTAGAATATAGATCTAAACCCTCCCCGCTTCTCTCACGAACTCAAGCTCTATAAGACCCAAAAAAACAGAAATAAAAATACGCACATCTGGCCTGACATTCTACAACTTAGCACCCAAACCAAAAGCCTCAGCTAGATAGATACTATATAACTAGCGACCAGTCCTCATGTACCTTAACTTACATATCCCAGATCCTACTACATAATAGTACTATGTAGTAGATAACAAACCCAACTCAATGATGTATAAAATCCAGAAATACCAGAATAGAATACTAAGAAAAATTGCATGAAAGACCGAATTGAGATATCAATTCCATTATCTATACAGAAAAGAGAAGATAAAAAAAAAAAAAAAAAAAGGTTGGTGGGGCACAGAAAGAAAATACAAGTAGACAGGCAGGTAGTAGGTAGATAGGTATCCCGTGGATATCAATATAAATGATTCAGATAGCACACACATGCGCACGCGCACAGGGGGGGGAGAAAGAAAAAAAAGAGCAAAGAACAAAGGAGAAGAAGTAAAGTGGTACAGTGTGGAGGGGAAGGAAGTTGAAGAAGTTGTGTCTAGTCATTGTTTCAGTTCAGTGAACGATTTGTAGGGCTGACTGGACAAGGGGATGGATGATGGGTGAGGAAATATGGTCAAGGAGTGGTGATAAAGGCTATCATATGGTTGGTCCATCCCGGTGGGATGGGGATGGGATGTTGTCATTGGAATTGCAGGGCAACTATTCAAAAGATAAGGATTGGTATACAGGTAAAAAGAACTAGTCGGCGTCCATGTCGTCATCGAGGTCAATAGCATCCGGGTTGACCGGAGCAGCCGAGGGCTGCTGCTCCTGGCCAGCAGGAGGTGGCCGGTTGCCACCTTCTGGGCCGGTGCTGGCAGCGACAAAGCCCACGGGGGCACGGGCCTGTCGCTCCAAGGCCGCCATTGCGTCTGCGCGCTCCGCCGCGGCGTCTCCATCTTGCTCGTCGGTCTCTTGGCCGTCCTGGGCCCGTTGTTGACTGCGAGCGATGGCCTGGGAAGCGATGAAGTTGACGTCGGTGCTGGTGAAAGGTTAGCCGTGAGCGGGGGGTTATGTTAATGGAGGGGTTACATACTTATACTGTGCTTGAACGCTGCGCTTGATACGGAGCATCTCCTTGAAGGTGTCCTCGTTGCCGTGTTGGACTTCGAAGGCCTCCCATTTCTGCCAGAATGGCGCGTTGGTCCGGGGATCGCAGAATTGAGATGCATGTCCATAAATGGCACGAGCCCGGTCGATCTCTCCGAGTCTCCGCTCCATCTCCGCAAACTTGAGGCACATTTCCTTCGCTTCTTGATCTGGCAAGGCGGCAATAGCCCGCTCGTAGATGGGTCTCGTGGAGGTCAAGCCGAAATTGGACGCCGACTTGGTGATGTAGAATTCAAACATCTCGAATCGGTCCTCGTCGGAGACAGCACGAGTAGCACGCTCGTAGATTCTCATTGCATGTCTGGCCAGACCACGCTCCTCTTCCAGGTTGCCATACATCAAGTAGAGTGGCTTGGCAAACTTGGGGGGGCATCCATCCAAGGCCTGTTCGAACAGGTCTCGTAGTCGCTCGATGCCGATTTTGCGGTCAACCGCCTTGGTCAGGTAAAGGTTCCACAACTCAAACGCAACCGGGTAGCTGAAAAGATCCAGGCCGCGTTCGTAGACCTTAAAGGAGTCCTCGAAGTACTTGTTCTCCTCCAGGAGGTTGGCGTAGTTAACAACAGTTTGAGGCGTGGCGATGCGAAGCTCGAAGATTCTTTCGTACACTTTCTTGGTCTCTTCAATAGAGGACACACTTTCGACCAGGTCGACATAGAAACTCCATAACTTCCAGCTCTTGTGCACACGTTGCTGAGGCGACAGGTTCTCGTCGAAGTAATCCACAGTCGACTTCTTGGGGGCTTGCGTCGCCTTGGCCATGATCTCCACGGCCTTGTCGAAATTCTCGCCCCGGAGTTCCATTTCCGCCCACTCGCACCATGTTTCGGCAAGTTCAGCAACCGATTTGAAAGGCACCTTGACAGCCTTCTCGAAAATGACCCGCGCCGTGTCCAGATCACCACCGTTCTCGTAGAACTTGGCGTAGTTGACCCAGAGCTCGGAGAATTTGCCGTGGGCCTTCTTGGGGTTTATGGCCGCGATGGCAGCTGTGTAGGTTTGCACGACCTCGTGTTTGTTGTCACCCCAGAGGGCCACTCTCTTCTCCCACTCGATAACATTGTTAGGGTTCTGTCGGAGAAGCACATCGTTAACCAGGAATGGTCGTCGATCCATAAGTTGCTCGAATCGCAGCATCCGCAAATCAAGGTCGAAGTCGGCTTCCTCGTCGCTTTGTCCTTTGTCGGTTCGGCCTGCCGCAGATTCCATCAGGTTTCCGATAATAGACTCCTCGAATTCGGCGTAAGCGTCGAAGACCAGGGTAAAGTCGCGAACCGTCATGACGGTCGTAATACCCTCCTCGAAAACATCCCGTGCCTTTTCGAAGTTGCCTCTCGTGATCCAATACGTTGCCAAACCAGCCCACAACTTGCCTTTCTGGTCGGCAAACCGATCGATACCGCTGCGCAGGATAGCGTCAACATCAATTCCGACCTGAGGACCAGTCTCGATCTTCTTCGCCTTCGATACCAACAAGTCGACCATCTCCGTCCACAGCTGGAAGTTACTTTTTCCCTCCTTGGACTGGAATCTGGGGTTGTCGAGAATGTCCATATACCGCTTCACGGCCTCTGTATACTGACCCATTTCGACAAGCAGTTGAATATACTCCTCGGCGTTCTCGGGGTGAATCTGCATGTAGCGAGCCCAGATCTTCACGGCCGTCTGGCCTGACGCGGAACGCGCGAAGGTCTTGTAGAGCTTCCAGATGCGGTTGTGTTGCGTGATGGGCAGAGCTCGCAGCGCACGATCGAACGTCCGTCGAGTCTGCGTGACCAGCGGCTGCTGAAGCATAAAGGAAAGGTATAGTTCCCATATCCGCGGCATTTTGTTGAGCAGTATGAGGGCACGCTCGAAGAGCGCGTTGACTTTCTGGTACTCGGCTCGGTAAACAGTCGCGTTGCGGCCTCGTAGGTGGTTTGTTCGGAACTCGAGGTACTGCAGTGGTCAGCTGCATTCGAATCGCATCCGTGTGACATGGGGTTGAAAACGAGGGGTCCAAGGGAAAAAGGGAAAGAGAAAATTCCATACCATCTTCCAAAGTTTGTATGATCTCGGGAGCTCTCTGCAGGCACGCTCCATGACCTGCGGAGGGGTCGATTAGCATACGTAAACCGAGACGTCATGGCGCCGAAAACGTACAAAGGCTTGCTCGTAGAGCGTTCCATGTTGTTGTTTATATTCGATGTAGGCGAGCCATGGCTTGATACTACCGGGATTGCGAAGCAGATCCTGTTCGTAGACAGTATCCTGATCGGCCTGGAATCACACCGCACGTTAGCCTGGTTTAAACGGCCGTTCAATGCCTTCCCCCACTTACAATCAGGTAGAGGTCCGGCCCTGAGGCCGACGTTCGGTCCATTTGAGCGTGTTGCCGGTGGGATCTCGGGGGCAGGATTGTCCCTGGCATTGCGCCACTCGATCGAGCGGGACCAACTCACACGGTCAAAACTAGATCCGCAGGAAAGGGGGTCGCATAAACGGGGGCAAGCTTGTCTGGTCGCGGTTTGGAGAAAAGCGCCGAAGGCTGCGGGCGATGAAGTCGGACGACGCGCACGTGACCGAGTGTCATGCGGCCGTACAGAATCCAGCGAGGCGGGCACGGGGTGGCCCGAGCGCCCCATTATCGCGTATCGTCATCGCCTACATCGCTGCCCTCTCGCTGCTGCTATCGTGGCCTTTGTTCGCTGTCGCCGTTTTTGTTTTCTTTTTCCCTTCAGCTCGCCGTCATGTCGGGTGCCGTGGTACGTCCAGCTCCTTTCCTCATCTTTCTGCCCTGAATCCATGCGGGACCTGCTCACTGACTCCCCTCACTATACAGGGCCGTGAGGCCGTCTTCCCGACTCGCCAGTCGCTGGGGTTGATGAAGGGTAAACTTAAGGGTGCGGAAACCGGACACAGCTTGCTAAAGCGAAAGAGTGAAGCTCTGACCAAGTATGTCTGTCCGTGGAGCTTCAATTGAGCTGTCGTTACTGACCCCCGCGATCTACAGGCGTTTCCGGGGTATGATAAGCCACCCTCCTGAACATTCCCGCCATCTCGGACACTGACACCGGATCCCAGAAATCACTCGCCGGATCGATGAAGCCAAGCAAAAGATGGGTCGGGTCATGCAGATCGCTGCGTTCTCGCTCGCGGAAGTCAGCTATGCGGTTGGAGGCGATATCGGCTACCAGATCCAGGAGTCCGCCAAGCAGGCCCGGTTCCGTGTCAGGGCCAAGCAGGAGAACGTCTCTGGTGTCTTGCTGCCCCATTTCGAGAGCTACACGGAGGAAGGTATCAACGACTTTGGCCTGACGGGTCTTGGAAAGGGTGGTATGCAGGTTCAGCGCTGTCGGGAGACGTACGCTCGGGCAGTGGAAACTCTAGTGGAACTTGCGAGTCTACAGGTGGGACTACATACTGTTATGGGCGATCGCATGGCTGACACTGTTCTAGACTGCATTCGTGATCCTAGACGAAGTCATCAAGGTGGTGAACCGGAGAGGTACGTGCGCCGTCGGAAAATTAGTCCCCTGATTTAGCTAACTCGGTCACAGTCAACGCCATGTAAGATATCCAGCGCCTACCTGATAACTCAACACTAACCCATCCAGCGAGCACGTCATCATTCCCCGTACAGAGAACACCATCAAATGTCAGTGTGCTCTCCCCTGCTGTCTCCGTCCAACTAACACCATGCAGACATCAACTCGGAGCTCGACGAGCTCGACAGAGAGGAGTTCTACCGCCTCAAGAAGGTCTCCGGTAAGAAACAGCGCGACGTCGCCGCCGCCGACGCAGAGATGCTGGCAGCGCGCCAAAAGAAAGAGGCAGCCATCAAGGAGGCGGCCGCCCCTGTGGAGGAGAAGGAAGAAGAGGCGCCTGAAGCCCCCGACGTGCTCGGGGAGCAAGAAGATGCCGACGTGATTTTCTAGGCGCTGATCTGTTTCGTTTCGTCCTGTAACTAGTACCTACACTTCTAGCCTGTAGCAGTTCTTCTCGTCATTCATATGCCCGATTTCCTACACAGCAGCTACTCCCCAGCCAGACCGACAGCGGTCACCGAACACATCAAACAATAAGTTCTTTCCCGATGAACAAATCGAATAAAAAAAAGGATACGTAGACAGGAGAAAGAAAGGAATACCCACCCCAAACGCCAAACAACACAACCCAATCATTGTCTCTGGTAGGTAACGCGAATCGGCTTGGCCGCCTCGCCCATCGGCATCCCCGAGGTCGCCTCCTTCGCACTGATAGCCCCGGACTCGTTCTCGTACTCGACGAACGCAATACCCTTGCGCCCCGGCACCAACCGCACCTCCTGGAACCCCTCGAACCGTCCAAACACAGCGGTAAGACTCTCCTGGTCCACGGTATCCGGCAAGTCGCGCAAGAACAGAATCTTGTTGGGAGGCAGATACTCGTCGGGAATAACAGCGGCTGCAGCTCCACTGGTCGGTTTGAGACCAGCTCCCTTGGCTGTTTTCGCGGGACGACCTGGTTCCGTAGGCGCGCCGCCGGGAGGCCGTTTGAGCTTTTTCTGGGCTTCGAGGGCTTCGTGTGCTTGTTTGCGTTCTACCAACACACCAACCAGCATTAGCACATCACAACACACCCAACACCAAAAAGATATGTGTGTAAATAGGGGGGAAATCATACCCTTCTCCGCCCCTCTCCTCCTCTTATGCGCCTCCAACTCATCCTCCCCACCCTCTCTCAGAACCGTCGCATCGCTTCTCGTCTTAGCATAATCCAACACCATGGGTTTAGCGAAGAGCTCGAAGCCATTGATTTCGTCAATGGCGCGGGTCGCCGATTCCACGCTATCGAAAACAATAAACGCCTGGCCTTTCGCTTTCAGGTTCGTTTTGGCGACGATTTCAATCACAGTCCCGTATTCGGAGAAGATCTCGTCCAGGGCTTCTTTTAGCTGGTCGACTTTGATGCCCTCTTCGAGGTTGCGGACCTTTTGGGTTGGAAGGGTTCAGTTAGGGAGGGGGGAAGCTTCGGGGGGATTGGGGGGGGATGTGTACGTAGACTCTGTAGAGGTGGTGGTGGGTTAGTTATGGATGAATGTTGCGATGCGGATGGGGGGAATAGGGTTGGAGAGAAGGAAGGAGGTTTCACGTACGTGCAGTTTGGGGCAATAGAGGCGGGCGCTGTTACAGCCGCCATGGTTGCTGGAGTGCGGAGGTGGTGGTGCGCTGGGTGGGATTTGACTGGATTGGATTATTGAAAGCTACCGGACCTATCTAGTACGTGCTGGAGATATGTCGGCGATGGGCCCGGTGGATGGGCGCCGCTTTAGCGGGTAAGCTTGGAGTCAGGTGATTTGCTGGTCTTGTGTGGGGCGGTGATAAAGCCACATCAGACCATTGTTTGAAGCTACTTTCTCAAGAACAGCATCATTGGTCTAGTGGTAGAATTCATCGTTGCCATCGATGAGGCCCGTGTTCGATTCACGGATGATGCACAGCAATTTCTTTTTATCTTTGTTCAACTCCTTGCTAGATGCTTCTGGTTGGACACTTTGTTAGTTCTAATTATTTTTGATGGATACGGGATAGGTAGTCGAGCTGTTTATATTAACCGAGTGAAGTTATTTACACTTCAATGTCTCCCTCAAGTTGTCCACCTGCTCTTTCAGCTGCTTCGTCGGCTTGCTCCAATCTTCAAGCTTGACTGCTTCCACCTCCGTCTCCATAAAGAGATACTCGGCCACGGTGTTCCGGACCTATCATCGTCAGCATGGCCCCTAGAAAGATCAGGGTAGACTTACTCTAGGGAAGGGGTGCAGGAGCATCGCCGTCATCTTCTTGAGCACCTCCGTGTGCAGCTGTTCTATCCTTGATAGAGGCGCATATGTGCGCACGGCAGCTTCGAGGCGTGCAATGTTTGACGATTTGAAGTGCGCCTTTTGAACGAGAACGAATAGCCTCCGCAGACTGTAGGGGTTAGAGTAATTTGTAAATGCCAAGAGAAGAAACATACCTCGGAACCGACTCATCCGGAATAGAACAGACAAAACCATCTAACAGGAAAGCCAACAGCTCCAGCACGGGTATCGCGTATCGGTCATCCTGCAGATTCTCGCCCAATATCGTCGTCAAGTCCTTGATGATGGCCATCGCTGCGGTCTGCTGCCCTGTCTCCTGAATATTCTGCACCAAGGCAGAGCGAGCAGACCGGATCAGTCCCTCGCTACCGGCAACAGCAGAGGTTGCGAGGCCTTGGAACAGCGGTTGTCGTAGCCAGTCAATGTCCTGCAAATGAAGCAGTTGCAGCAAATACTCCACCGAGGATATATGGCTGAAGTGCTCGTATTTCCTGATATAATTAGTATCCATATCCCGACGGATTGATGGAATTCGCACCTTGTCAACGGCGGAAAGCCCTGGGCTGTCTCCCAATAGCCCTGGAGACAGATCCAAGCCTGCACACGTACTTTGTCAAGCTTTTCCGCTGCAAGTCGGCAAAGGCACCCAACAAGCTCCTGCACCCTGGGTGGTTGATTGGTAGCTGACCCTCGTTCTAGGACCGTCTGAGCGGCTTGAATCGCTTCAAGTCGGATCAATGACCCGATATCTCCCCGTCTGTCCGTTGTATAGTCGTTCAAGAATCGGATGAGGTTATCTACAAGATCATCGGTCACATCTGCGAAAATCAGTTACTGCCGAAATGTCATCAAAAGCAGACATACCTATATACGGCAGAACGCCGGTAGCCAAACTCTTGACAGCGGCTACTCTTTTCTCGATTAGCTCCTCCTTTTCTGCACACTGTATGATACTCTCTATAATGGATTTTCTGAGAAGGTTGTCTGGCTCAATCCGTCTGAAGACAGTGCCCAGGGCTGTGATCTGACCGCGACCTGTTGGGAGGTTCCAAGTAGTATGGATGTGTGAAAACCACCCCTGGATCATCTTTTCCTGTTCCGCAGAAGGCAATAGAGGGAGCAGCTCAGATACTGCATCGGAGGAGCTCTCGATAGAAATATCTTCGCCCCGTGAAATGCAGAGCAGGAGTGTTCCACGAGCTTTATCAAGCAAATCTGCCGATGGCTGAGGAATTCGCGGCTCATGTGCCAAAGTAGCTGACTGGGCAAGAGAGTAGATCAGGCGTGAAGACGCTTCCGCCGTCAGTTCTGGGCGGAAAGTCTGGAGCGTGAGGTCGTCTTTGGTAGGTCCAACAGGAGAGCCAAATATCTCCCAGACCTTGGCAACTTGACTCGCAACACTCATTGCGTCCGATATGTCGTCAGCATGCATCTCGCGTTGGCTGTTGAACGCGTCAATCGTGGCAGAAATGGCCAAGAGACAGCCATGCCTCGTCTCCACATCACTGCGTGGGATGCTCGACAATCTGCTCAGCAGTCGCTGGAAAACTTGTTGCATGGTCTTGTAGGACTGATGCGTGCTCAAGGCGCCGATCGCTTTAGCCGCATGTCTGCGAGACTCTGCATCAGGGGAGCCGATACCGCGCCAGTGCATCAATGACTCGACAAGGGGGCTCCAGTAATGGTGGCTGAGATCGGCTGTTGCTTTGGCGACGTCAATCATCGCCCGTGAGCGCCGAGCAACCGCGTGGTAGTCCACAACCTGCACAAGCGATATACCCTCGGCGATTGTATTGGGATGACGTCCGATTAGCTCTTGCAGTGCTGCAGAAGCTCCCCTCCGGATATTGCCGGACGGATCAACGCACGCCGCGCACACCAGCTCGATGGCGAGCATTTGCAGTGTATTCTCTTCTTCGCCTTGTGCCGTGGCCGTACTGATCGTCTGCGGTTTCAAAGCCAGCAGTTCCTGGGTGGTGTACTTGCGGGACAGGGCCCAAATCCCAAAACACGAGGCATCACGCACACCAGTTCCGACAGAGCTTCCAGTGGATGACCGCTGTTCGAAGTCGAGACCCGAAACGAGCGGTTGGAGTACATCACCAAGTTGGTGCGTAGGAGGAGCACGGCGAAACAGGAGATGACCGAGCGTCAAGATCAGCCCCTGCCATCTTTGGGCGTCAACTGCGCTCAAGTTTCGTTTCAACGTGTTGATTCCGATCCTCCGTGCCTCCAGTGGTGTCACAATAGTGCCGTCCCGCTTTTCGTAGAGAATATTCTCCTCCAAAGAGCCGGTGACAGCCTCAATGACTTCTGTAGCCATGTCCGGGTCCAGCTTCAAAGTGATAATACTCAGCGCCTTGCTTGCCGCAAAGCGGACGGGAGTATCCTTATCAGCAAGAGCTACGAGGAAGTGATCTATCGCATCCTCCAAGATAGTGGAAACCTGATCATCCGAGATCGCATTACCTCCCCTCTCGCTGAGCGACAAGGCCATCACTGTTACCGCACGCAGGATCTTGATGATCGTCTTCCGTGCCAACGCAGACGAGCTGATAACACCCGAGACACCTGAATTGCCTTGAACAACCTTCAAGGTCTGTTCAAAAACCGGGGCCACCAGCGGCGCAAAGTCCTCCACCTGACCCGAAGCACCCAAGCGAGCGATAAAAGACAATACACCAATACATGTGTAGACAGATGGGGGTTCCGCACTACCAGCAGGCTGAACAGCCGAGAACGCCCAGTCCGTCAAATTGGTCAAAAGCCCAAGTGCCTGCATATCACGCCGAAGCACAAGTCGTGCCAGGAGGACGGTGGCAGCTTCACGCTCTTTTCCAGAGACGTTTACATAGTTCAACGCCACAGAGAGAAGGGATTTTGTCACCGTAGGTGTCTGAGCGGGAACTTCTTTTAGTTGTCCTAGGTTGTCGTACGGAATCGGGATATCGTCCGATGACATTGAAGCCAGGTCAAAGGGGGCAAGCAACAAATGTGAGAGCCAGATCAGCATCACATAGCGCTCTTCCCAAACCAAGCGCAGGGGAATGCCCCCAATACCGAGTTCAGGTTCATCTTGGGCAACAGCATCCCATTCGATGAAAGCCCGTAGTAGCGGGTCAAGATACTTTGGTTCGTTGTTCAAGAACCTGCTAATGACTTTGACCCCGCGAACCTTGCAGAAGGTGTAGAGCAGCCTGCAGACGGCTCTCGGGAGAGGGTATGCTGTCTGCTGTCGCTGTGAGCCTGCAGCCTTGGCCGCGTACTGATCGCGATGCTTGAGCAAGTATGCTAGATATGCATCAACTAAAGGGGGCAGAAGTGTTGACAAGTGGGGATCCAGCAGCTGCGGCCATTCCTGAAAGGGCTCTAGCTGTTGACATGGTTAGCAGGCCCCATGCAGACTATGAAGCAACTTGAGGGAGTGGTTTGAGAAGCCTGCTTACCAGGCCCACGAGTCTCTCCGTTTTTGCGGCCGGGGTCCATCTCCGTGGAATGCGAGCGTTTCCTTTCTCGGGTTGGGATTTCCAGAGTAGCGACGGTAGTTTCGCGGAGAACTCTTGAACAAGGTCGCCAGAGGCGCGCTGGAGCTTGACCTCTCTGTCCTCGGCCGCGTCCATGACGAATGTCAACTAAACCCCCGGAAGCATCGAACGCATCGAGGTTTGGAAGTTGATGGATCCAAGGCCGCGGGGGATGCTGAGGTGGCTTAGTCAGCGTATACAGAGATCCTCGAACAACACCACATCACCACCATCCGATACATCTGGGATGGATACAGATCCTCATTTATGAAGAAGGCAACTACAAGTATACTACAGCCAGTCATTCTTGTTTCTTGTTCATTTTTGGAAAGAGTGATTGTCCGTAATATATATTCCCGCCAGGATCCCCTTGGGCACTAGTGATTTGTAGCCCGTGTACTCAGTAATTCTCTTTGAAAGAAGACGGACATAGAAACGCATATTCCATGGGTCACCTGTCATTCAAATTCCTTGTTTGCTTAGTTTCAAAGAACTGATATACATTTCTTCTGTTTCGTCCCAAGACATAAAATCGGTCATCACCTAAGCCCTTCCACCAGAGCCCGGAGATGGAGGCGGGCCCGGGTTTATGGTTTTGGGCTTCCGGACTGCTGTCACTTCTTTGCTCCGCGGGTTTGGAGGCGGAGGCGGCGGAGGCGGAGCTGGACGGCGACCCCCCTGTTGTTTTCTCCCCGAGATATAAACACTGCCTTCTCTCAATTTGGGCGACCTAAAGAGTCAAGAAGGACGGAAGGGAGTCACGTACGAGTCCGGCATGCTGTTTGGATGAGAACGTCTGCAAGATGGAGATCAATCGCTGATCTTGCAACAATGGCAACGCGGGGAGGGATGGGCTTTATAGAGGGGACACTGCAGACCACGCCTTGTGAGTCCTACAAGGTCTGGTGATTACACCTCCGGAGCCTTGCTCCTCTGGTCCGTGTTATTGAAAGCTGACACCCGCCAAGGAGGCCTTAGCCTACGAATTAATAGGCGTACACCCGGGATTGCCGCCCTGGACTGGACGTGCACCAAGTGTTATAGGCCCATTTACTGCGAAAAGAAAGGCTAATAGGCAGTGGCGCGAAGCCTTGCATAGTCTCAGCAAATAGCAAGTTGGTGCTGCTATGTGCCCAGCAGATCCCTCGATTTTAACTGGTAAGAGCTGGCCTCGGGATGGGGTCAGGCTGATATGCTCCTTGGCACCAGTCTGCCTCATTTATGAGGATCAAGGACTGTCAAGATGA
This sequence comes from Aspergillus sclerotiicarbonarius CBS 121057, assembly GCA_003184635.1. Classification (NCBI taxonomy): domain Eukaryota; kingdom Fungi; phylum Ascomycota; class Eurotiomycetes; order Eurotiales; family Aspergillaceae; genus Aspergillus; species Aspergillus sclerotiicarbonarius. The sequence goes on along the minus strand of KZ826319.1, from coordinate 636,366 downwards.
GATGACCCGAAGTTGAGAGAGAGATAGAGAGAGAGTTGGCCGATAATTCAAATGATACTCCCTCGCCTAATCAGAACTGTTCAACTCACCACTTCAGATGCAACCATCAGCACGATACTGTCATGGCGATTACACTGTTGGGTGGATATCTGCCCTCCCACTTGAAATGGCTGCGGCGGAGGCGATGCTGGATGAAATGCACCAGGCTTTGACAGTCCCTCCACATGACAAAAATGCCTATACACTGGGCGAGATTGCGGGTCATAAGATTGTGATAGCCTGCTTGCCAAGTGGACAATATGGGACGACATCAGCCGCGGTGGCGGCGCAGCAGATGCTGTCAACTTTCCCCTGTATTCGTTTCGGTCTCCTAGTTGGAATCGCAGGAGGCATTCCGAGCGAAACAGTGGATATCCAGCTGGGAGATGTGGTGGTCAGCACGCCAACAGGTACTCATGCAGGAGTCATACAATATGACTCCGGGAAAGCCTACCCAGGGCACTTTGAGAGAACGGGAATGCTGAACAGGCCACCCGAACTCTTGTTGACGGCAGTTTCCAAGCTACGTTCCAAGATTCTTCGGGAGGGAAGCATGCTCCAGAAGACCCTCTCGCAGATGGTCGAGAAAAACCCTCAAATGAGCAAAGCGTTTGGGTTTTGTGGGTTGCAGGATCAGTTGTTCAATGCGCACTACCCCCATCTGGAATCAGAGTCGACCTGTGAGAGATGTGATCGGTCTCAACTGGTGCCCCGGAAGCATCGTCCAAGTAGCGCCCCTAAAATTCATTACGGACTTATTGCTTCAGCAAACCAGGTGGTGAAGGATGCAGTCGCTCGAGACAAGCTTGGACGCGAATTGGGGGCGTATTGCGTGGAGATGGAAGCGGCTGGCTTGATGAACCACTTTCCATGTCTGGTTGTCCGCGGAATTTGCGACTATGCGGATTCCCATAAGAACAAAGAATGGCAAGGCTACGCCGCAGCTACTGCTGCTGCGTATACAAAGGAGCTGTTGACGGTGATTTTCAGGGAGGAAGCACTGCGGATGCACGAGGTATCTTTCAACGATGCACAACTACACCATGCTGACTCCCACCATTGCCAATCGCTTAGTATAGCGAGGCCACATCCCATCGTCGGAATTGTCAGCCAAGGGGAAAAGGTGGATTCACCAGTTTCTCGAGAAACCTCGCGACAACTGGCTCACCCCATCCGACATTCACAGCCCTTTAATTCATCTTCCCGGTTACCATCATGCGATCCCGGTTGCGGTTGCCTCTGCCACAAAATGAAAACCCGCACAACTTGGAAGACTATTTGCCTTTTACAAAAGTGGGTTGGAAAACTTTACATTGTCACTTCCACGTCTCCAAGCACACTCTACTGCCAATACCCTTGTCGTAATAATGGACAACGTACGGTGGAGATTCACTATGCGTGTCCAGATTGGTTTTGGCAGGCTACCGTACATGCCTTACTTACAAGATCCCCGCTGGAGCGCCCTTCGTTCGGGCTCGCTTTGAGGCGACGCGTTGGATACTGGGAAGAATACAATATCACCCGTCTGGTAGACTTGCGCGATACAGCCATGATCCAAACCCTGCTGGGTCAAGGAAAGATCTTCATCGATGACCTGGACCCAGAATACGGCACCACGGCGCTTCAACGAGCAATCCAGATGCAGGATATTGATCTCATCGAGTTCTTAATCCAGCAAGGAGCAGACCCCGACATTGTTGATGATTTGGGCACGTCTGCGCGGGATGAGGCCACATTCTCATTTCTCGCGTGCAAAAACAATGAGGCTTACTGGGAATGGCACCAAAATCGACTCCAAAGCATCATCTCGATTGGCTCGCATCTTGACGAATGGAACCTTTCCTATCTCCATGAGATCGTTCTGAAGATCCGCGGCGCTGGCCTCTCGGATGCTCTTCGAGATAGGACGATTTTCTCGCAGCTAGAGAGCCGTGATCGACAAGGACGGACACCTCTGCATTGGGCTGCCATCCGCGCCGACGCGGATTCTGCCCGGCTCTTGATCCATGCAGGGGCCAATGTCAACGCCCTCGACAGCTACCATAAGACACCTCTCCACTTTGCATCTGAAACATCCAGTTTTGAATGCTTCGAGCTTCTTCTCAAAGCAAAGTCGTGTCCGACTTCCCGTACCCTCATTGGCGAGGAGCCCATCCATAAGATATGCAAAAGCCAGGAGGATCCGGTTTTTCTCCTAACGCTGTTGCAGTTCGGCGTTGACGTAAACTCGCCCACAGGTGGACCAGGCGGGATGATTACTCCGGTGACGGCGGCAATCACCGGCAATCGGCCAGCTGTTCTAGAAGAGCTCATCAGGCAAAACGCAGATCTATCAGCAGCTGATGAGGAGGGTGATACAGCCTTGTTTGAAGCAGTGGCATGTGAGTCGGACGAGTGCTTACAGGTGCTCCTAGAACATTCGACATCTGACAACATCCTGCATGTCAACAAGCGAGGCATGACTATCTTACATATGGCGGCGCTGTATGCAAGCGTGGAGATATTGGAGATTCTCGCAGATGCAGACCTCCATGGACTTGATCCAGACGCAAAGGACAATGAGGGCTGCACGGCACAGGACCGAATCCCTGCTAATGATGGTGACGATTTGCGTCAAGCTTTTGACGCAGTTCTTGTTAACCTCCGCGGGGCGCTGGAATCAGATGAATTTTTTGATTGTCTAACTGGTGAATCATGAGACATATATCTTCCAACTCACATTAACTCTGCATGGAGCCTCCCTTCACCTCTAACAACTGGGTTTTCTCCGTATTCACCATGTCATACAATACCCCTTAAAAGGGAATAATGCCATCCAAGCAGTCAATACTGTCCCAGTTACTGTCTGATCCAATGAAGACACCTGACTGGGCTTATATATAGTCCCATATCCCCGGACAACCTGCAACCCTCCCAAATTCTCAAATCTCTCGACCACAAGAGGCGCTATGGTTTCTATCACTCCCACAATATTGATCTTGATATCATGACTAAGCCCCAATAGAGATATCCTACAACTCTTCCCCTCACTTGCTATCTGAGCTAGTACAAATATAACTTCATGAGATTCGTACTAACTCAACCATTTACAAAGCAAAATGGGTTCCATACAACGAGAAACAGAGCATCTAACCCAAGCATATGAGAATAAAACACAGAGCATTCGGAGCACCTGCAACTAGAGCTCCGAGCCACTTGCCCTTCCTATATCAACTCCTAATAAGGAGATATCGCAACCCAAATGAAAGACATGTGTGCAACGGTGCATATCAGCATTATCATTATAGGTCTCAATCGGAAATAAAACCGGGATGCTGGTTTATCATTATCATCATCACCAAATTGTATCTTGAGAATTCTGTGGACTCCACTGTTTCAACCATGAGCATTATTATATCCACCGACACCACACATGGTACAGCACAGAAATACTCATTCTCAATAAGGCTGAGTATCACTACGTTCAACTCTAAACATATCTCAATGCCTACAAAATAACAGAAACATTACCCCTCTTATCCAAAAATATTCAACCAGAGCCGGATTTGACACTAATCAATGTGGTCTGTCACTTCAGACTCCCATCAGTCCATTGCTTACAGCACCGCGATTAACCCTAACAGCTAGTACTTCTCCTACTTATACTAAACCCACACCAGCTTACACCAAAAAAAAAATAACCAAGTGTGGTCGTTACCCGACTACCTCCATACCGGCGCCATCCTCCTCAATATAATTATCAAATTGAACCGTTCCTATCAGCCAATAGCAAGCAACATGATAGACGCCAACATCCAACGATTGACCAATCCTCCAGAAAGAGATGATTTCTCGTTAATACTAATCAGAAAACACTTTACATCTAGCATCCATCCCTCTGCTGACAACAAAGCAAAACAACAGGAGATGTCATCATCATCATCAAGGGCATAGAGAATATCTCCTATAACCAGGAGCTTAATCAACAACTCGACCGTTAATATATCTATATCCAACTCCAAGGCCACCCATTGACTCTTATAGATGATATAGGGTTCTACTCGTACTAAAAAAGCCTTCCTCCCCACCCAAGCTTCTATTCCGTTCTATCAGAGAAGAATATCCTGGATCAGAAGAAGAAGAAAAGATGTCCTAACTATTTCACGTTTACTTAATCACCGACTGCACAACACAAACACCATCGACTAGAATCCACACCCCCACATCCCCTCAAGCATACCACAATATGCCACCGATACCACAAAGAAGTTTACACTTGCGGATGTACCCAGCAACTTAAACACCCTTTAATAAAACAATAATCGGAGAAAAAAGACCACCAAAAGAAAAGCGAGCACTCAGAAGCACGTTCGTGAGGGATTATTACTAACCTGACCTACCCTGCCTTGCCTTGTCCGGTTCAATTCCAAGCCCCATACACCATCTCGGCATAAACATGTGTCGTTACTTTAAAGAGGTATATATATTACATGCTGGAAAATCAGACCATGGTGTGTTTAGTTGTTGGTCCTGGAGCGAGGTTTAGTTTTTGACTGTTGGTGGCTGCATGGAGCGGGGACGATCTCATATTTCAATAAGTATATATAATGATGCTCGCCAGGGGACGACCACCATAAAAAAGAAAAAAGACAGAAATGGGTGTCCATACCCCCCCTACCTTACACTATCCTATCCGATTCATTTCAATTCAAAGATCTATCCTACAATCATCTAATCTACCCAGCATGTGCTGGTTCTGGGCAGATAAAAGTTGATAGTAGGAACTGATTAGGTGGTTGCGGGCTTGGTTGGATTTTTGGGAGGATGATTGCCAGTTTTTGGTACAGTACCTTAGTTGAGGAGCGGCTCGAGAGCAGAAGGGATAGTCTTATCAATATTTGATAGAATGAAGAGATGTTATAACGTAGCAACGAGCAAGTAACACCAGAATACTGTAGCCTAAAGCGTAAATCATAATTCATATCGCGTAAGTATACAAAAAGCAACTATACAGAGCCCAATATTAAAAGCCCAATAATGAAAAACGAATGATTAGATCAATATCAAAGATCAATATCAAAAGCGGACGGACTGCGCTCATGATCGTACCCCCGTTTACCCTCCTGCGCGAGCGACAGCATCGTCCGACGGACAGAAACCACCGTAATCGCGATCGCAAGCGAGTTCCACACATCCTGGCCGCGTTCAGACAAGTCAAATTGACCCATGAATCGGCCCTGTACTTCACCGTCGCCAATTTCCTGGGGATCAGTGCTATGGGTCATGATGGCGACGATGGGCCCGCAGATAATGAACCCAATAAGAAGGGGGAACTTGGCGGCAGTGGGCTTTTGATCCTGTTCGTCCGACTCTAGTGAGTCAGCGTTGCTTGTCACGCCTAGGGCTTCGTGGTGCCGACGGGCAAGCTTCCGGAGCTTTTCATTCATGTTATGGACGGCTTTTAGGGTGGTTTCGCCTTTTTTCTGGGCATATATCACATGCACGGGGACAGCGTCTTTAGCGGTGTGTAGATTGGCATCGAATAAAGCCCAGCGGATATAGTTTTTGATCGCCTGCTTGACCAAGGGCTCGGGCTTTTGACGGAGGATCTCGCAGTCGCGGACTCGACCACCAACGGCGAACAGATTCGACAAGGCTTTGGTTGCTGCATTCTTATCAATGATCATGTAACCCGGACAAAATTTCTAAACAACTCACCATACAGGTTGGAGCTTCGAGTGACATCGATAATCGGCGTGCTGTTCGGCTCCGCGCTCCGAGGATACAAAGACTCAGGTAGGGTCGGGAAATCATGTCGCCAGATTGTGGGAATAACAGGCTCGAAGCCACGCATGGCAAGTCGGAAAAACAAATCCTTCTCTTCTTCATTGTATAGACCCTCCGGGACGTTGATCGCACTAGCCCAGCGTTTGGCCCTTTCAACAGAAAAATCAAAGACAATACCCGTTTTTTCATTGTGGCGAATGGGGCGGTTTTGATACTCCTCGTTGTCATCGTCTTCCAAGTAGGATGAGGCTGCCTGCTTAATATCATTCAGACTTTCCCGACTTTCCTCCTGTTTAGCAGAAACAGCTTTTTCGGGAATGTATTCCGCATTATCGTCTGTCTGGGATTTGACCGGGGCGCGGCGGTGACGAGTAGGCGAAGACAAATCCCGAGCTTTGTTTGCAGTCTTTGAGAAGAGAGAATTGGGCGTCGGATATGATGCAACTGGCGTTGTGATTATGCACTCGTGCTGCGAAGTAGGCTCCTCCATCTTCACAGGAACAGTTTCTATAGACGGGGTGATGGGGAGTATTGATTCTTTTGTCTTTTCAGGCGTCTGCAGAGGAGCGCTGGGTGCTGCTGGATTTGTAGCCACCTTCCTTTTCTTAGGATTCCTGGCTGAGGGCGCAGTCGCTATGTCACTCTGACTATCGTCATCATCATTGTCTCCACCCGGAATGTAGGTAGCATCGACATCCCTTTTCCTTTTAGTAGACTTCTTAGCAGCAGCGTCAATGAGCTCAGTGGGGTCGACTTCGTTCGCATTTGGGGCAGGATCATCATCCTCGTCATCTCCGGGGACGTAGGTAGTATCCAGATCTCTTTTCTTTTTCTTCGCCTTCACAGCAGCGTCGGTAAGTTCGGTTGGATCAACATCGTTCGCATCCGGAGCCAAGTCGTCGTCTTCGTCTTCTCCCGGACGGTACGCAGCATCAAGATCCCTCTTCCTCTTCTTGGCCGTCTTAGCAGCACTATCATCAAGCTCACTGGGATCAACATTCTCATCCGCAGCAAAATCCTCATCCTCGTCGCTCCCAGGAATGTAAGTAACATCCAAATTCCTCTTTCTCTTCTTACCCTTAGCATTATCAATCTTTAGCTCCCCGGGATCAACTTGATCCGCATCAGAAACAAACTCCTCATCCTCCTCTTCCTGCTTAATGTCTTCCTGCTGCAGATAATCCGGATCTTTGCTGCTAGCACGGGAGCTTTCCGGAGACCCGGATCTGTCACGAGGGCCACTCATCTGTGAGTCACTCTTTGAAGAAAATATAGACGTGAGTCGTTTGCGGAAGCTCTGTCCGGTAGATTTCTTGAAGACGGAAGATACTTTCTTGACGAGCCCGCTTCGAGCAGAGCGACGACGAGAAGAAGTTGATGGCGATGGAGTCGAGTCGCTTGAAAGAGTGTCGAGTTCTGAGGAAGGAGTCTCCTGGATGTCGGCGTCATGTGTTGAAGGCGGTAGGGCTTAGTGGGGAGACGGGCGTTGAAGCGGAGGTGAGAGAGGTGGATCGGAGACGCTCTGGGAAGAAGACATGTTGTCTTTGTTTGGGGTAATCAGTGCATCGGTAGTGGTGAGGTCCTTGGTAGATGGGTGGTTGGGATGCAGGGAAGTCAAGGACAAAGAGGGACCGGAGGGGAGATGTAACCAGGGGCAGGACAATGGCTCCGACAGAGGCTGAGCCTCCAACACATGGCCGGTCGGTGAATAAAGGGATCATCTTAACACACCAGTCACTCGGGGGTTGGAACAAAGGAGGAGTGGCTTTGTGCCTGCCTCCTGCCTATTCTATCAGCAACACGGACGATTGGGTCAAATGCGTGGATTGTGCAACCTAAGGTGCCCGTCTACATTCTATTCTATTCTCGATGCATTCATCCAGTCGTCAGTTCCGCGTCTTCCATTCAGTCATACAGCATTAAACAGTGAGTCGAGAGAAACGCTGAAGCAGGATTACATTCCAGGAACGGGAAATCGCCCGCAAAGAAAAGGAATTAAAAACAGCCTAAGATGCTGAAGACATATAAGAGAAAATACTCCCCGTTCAAGCCGCTCATCCAGCTGCATCCACAAAGCCATCGTAGCGCTTACACCAGCTCTCAAAACTCTCATGGGTATGTGGGAATCTTTCCAGCGCAAAAGTGCCGAACAACCGGCAACATCAAGAAGTTCGAGAAACAGATCGTACCAAGCTTGACATAAGGTAAACGAGCAAACGCAAAGACTAGACAACGTTCGAGATGGCGCGTTTATGCAAAGTCGGCCGTGTACGAGAAGCCGCGGAACTCTTCTTGCATCGCCTGGGAAAGAACTGCGAAAAGTGTTAGCGGGAGAATCGCCCAACCGAAAGGACTGGCGCTTACCGGATTGCACGGGCGTCAGGACCGGGGTCACACTGGTGAACTCCTGGTCGAAGTTGCTGGTATCGGTAGGGCTGCTGATGCTCGGCATGAAAGGCGGGGGCACCCGCTTGTGGTAGATGTCATCCCAGTTGATGTTCCGGAAGAACGCATGGGACATGACTTCTTGCGCATCCGTGGGGCCCGAGCCAAGACGCAGTTCCGGCTCACGCGTCAGGAGCTTCTGGAGGATAGAGACCGAATCACGAGGCATGTGGATGGGGTAGAGCGGCTCATCCGCGAGAATGGCATCGTAGATTTCATCTTCATCTTCACCGCGGAACGGAGACTGCTGAAGAAGCATCTGGTAGATGAGGACACCAAAGGCCCACCAATCGACGGCCCGGCCATATCTCTTATCCAGAAGAATCTGTTGCACATGTTAGCAATGCACTAGGTCGAGATAGACATGCAACCTTTGACACTCACCTCTGGTGCCATGAATTCTGGAGTACCACAGAACGTGCTCGTCGTAGCGCCATACCACATATTCTCCTTGCAAAGACCGTAATCAGCAACCTTAATATGGCCGTCCAGGGTCAACATGATGTTGTCGAGCTTCAAATCACGATAAATGACACCGTTCTCATGGAAGTACTTGAGGGCCAGGAGAACCTCGGCGGCGTAGAACCTATCCGAATCAGCATTTGTCCTTGTTCGATCGACAACTTCTACTACTTACTGTGCCCGCTTGAGACCGAATTGGCCGCGCTGGATGTGCAACATCAAATCACCACCGCTGATGTATTCCATGACGAAGTAAACACGGGTTTCGGTCTGGAAACAAGCGTGAAGGTTCAGCAGGAAGGGGTGGCGCTCTTTGTTCGCAATCATGAAGACTCGCTTCTCGGACTTGGTACTTTCGACTTCATCATTCTCAATGATGAACTCCTTCTTCAACACCTTGATGGCGTAAAGTTTCTTGGTGCTCTTTGTTTCCGCCAGCATGACCTTTCCGAAGTTACCCTTACCCAGAACCGCCAAGAAATTGAAGTGATCCAATCCAATCCGGACCTTCGACTGTTGTGGCTGAGGAGCCTCAGGTTGCTTCTGTGGGACCATCTGCATAGGCGGTTGCTGTGGCGGCATGGCATACGCGGCTGGAGCCGCGGGCTGCATTGCCTGAGGCGGAATACCCTGCGGAGCATTGGAGTATGGTTCGTAAGCTTTCGGATCGTAGGTAGGCAGCTGCGGTTGCCCGGGGCGATTTTGCTCGACTGTAAATTTTTCGGTTAACCCTTGACTCACTGTATAACCATACCTGCATGTGAAAGAAAAAAAAAAAAAACATTGGAACCTACCTGGCATTGGCTGGGGCGGGGACATGCCTGTCGCCGCAGCGGCAGCGGCAGCGGCGACCGCAGTCGACGACGACGATGTTCTCGGGGGCATTGGCTGCCTGCCAGCAGATGTCGGGGACTGCGGAGACGGATAAGAGTTGTTGGCCGCGCTCACGGCTTCAGCGGAAGGCTGTCGCGGGGGTGCTCCGTATGGGCTCTCGGCCGGCCTCGGGGGGTAGGCTGGGATGTCCTGAGAGGCCCGAGAGGCACCGCTCGGCCGAAGCGTGGGGCCACTGAGGCCAGAACTAACGGATGCGGTCTTGGTGTGCTTGTTGCGAATCAAGGTGTCGATGATCTGATTGGCGGCCTCCATCGTGATACCACAGAAATCAGGCACCAGATGTGTACAATGCGCGTGGCAAGTAAGACCACACTCTGCCGGAGCTTAGTATAAGGAAGATCACTAGGACCTGGAGAAGGGCACATACCGGTACATCGCTTGGCGTTCTTCCGCCCAAAGGGAAGCAAATACCCACAGTGACAACACCAGTTGGCGGAGAGATTGGAGAACCCTTCGAAGCGATGCGGGATGCGGTGGTTGATCTTTTCCTCGTCGGGATCGGTCTCGTAGTTCGCTTTGCTGATACACTTCGTCACCACCTTGGCGTAGCACTTCTTATGGCAAGTGTATTTGCAGTCGGCACACTGCATCCCGGCAGCGTACGTGAGGAAGTCGCCGCAAAGGGCGCAACGCATGATGTTGTAGAACTGCTGCGTGACAAACTTGTGGCCCTGCTTCTCGTGAACCTCCTCCTTCTTCTGTCGAACCGCACCCTGACGGTTGAGGCCGATGTCGAACGGCCGCCGATCCTTCAATTGCTTGGCTACAGGCTATGTCAGTCCAATGGGGATGCAACTCTCGAGCAATGACCTGGAACCTACCGAAACTCATTGACAGATAGATCCGACCCACTGGCTCCAGCGCGAACCACGAATCGATCATCACCTGGCCCCCGGAAGGCGCGCCAGCAGTAGCATCACCGTAATCTTGGCTCGGCGCCGCAGCAGAGCCCCCAGATCCTGGAGGGTGAGACGATCCCGTCGCCCCAGCGGTATCCGGCCGTCCAGGTGCGCCTCCGTGCTCCATCTTGTCTGCAGATACCCAACCTGATGCGTTGAACTCGCTCTCTATCTTTTTACGACGCATCTCTTCAGCAATATCGGAGATGCGCACCCAGAGCATACCAATTGGAGTAGGGCGATCTCCGGATTTGTCATATACCGTAAGCTCAATCTCGTTCGCCTTGTCGATATCGATGGTGAACGTTTCATCCTGCCACCTGTCGATCCGCGTCGCTTTCGTTCTGGCCTTGATGGTATCCTCCACCTTGATCACTATGAAAGTTTCGGGGCCTCGGGAGAATCTCGAGCTGGCGGCATGGTCTACGTCCTTGACAGCATGAATCCGCAATGTCAAGAGACCGGTGAGGGGCTTTCGCAAGTTGGGTGTACTTAAACTCTCATCTACCCGGAGGGGACATTAGCACTCGAAGGACACGGGGAACCGAAGAAACCGAGGACGACTTCAATGTCGGTGATACATACCATCAGGGGTATCCGTCGATTCAATGTCGACATGAAGATCTTCATATCGTTTGAGGGCTTGTTTCAGCAACTGAATCTTCTGGTTACTCTCAATCCGCCGACCTTCAGCATCCGCGCGACTCTTCCTATCACCCTCATCCTGATATAAGCGAACCATCTTCTCGATACCAGCCTTGTACTGCTTCTCCACACTCAGCTTGAATTCCAGCTGTGACAGCATGAGCTGGATCTTGGGTCCGAGATAGGAAGTATCATATTTGATCAGGTCTGGAAAAGAACAAGGTCAGTCTCGGGGGAACGATTTAAGTCGAGCGGCAGGATGAAGGACGTACCCAGCTTGGTATAATTGGGCCGGGCCTTGGGCACGGGAGCGAAAGGTCGGGGGTCGGCATATGGGGCCCCTGACGGCATGGAACCAGCTCCTCCGTGTGGGTAGGGCCCGGAAGCATCGCCGTACTCGTCCTGGGGGTAGTCCTGAGGGGTCATGGGACCAGCCTCAGGGTTGGGCGGGAGACGCTTATCGGTGGGGGAGCCACCTCCATCGCGACGGAGCTGCAGCTCCCGCATCTTTTCCTCCAGGTAAGCAATGTTCTTCCGGCCATCGCGGATGTTCGCATCGGCCCGCTGCTGCACCTGGCGATTTTCCGTCGACTGTCGGAGGTTCGACGCGGCGGCGATGAGGGCCTTTTCCCGCTCAATCTTGCGGTAGACCGAGGCGATGACATCGTCCCCGTCCATGTTGAGGTGTCCGCGGACGATGGAAACCGAGGGGAAATTGAACGGAATCGAGCAATGCGACCGAGGGAGAGAGAGAGGGGTGGGGGAGGGGGAGGGGGTGAGAAAGAGGGAAAAAAAGGAGGGAAGAGGAAGAGGGGAGGGGGTGGTGGTGTTGGTGGCCGACGATCGGGAGAGAGGATGTGGTGGTGGTGGAGGTCGAGGTGCAGAAGGAAGAAGAAGCAGCAGCAGCAACAGCAGCAGGCGTCGCGGGGCTCTTGTTGACAGTTGCAGGGGACAGGGAGGGGAATCCGATCGATCGCAACGGGATGTCAGGTAGGTCAGTCAGTCAACAATGCTTAAGCCACTCGGAAAACGTGAGACAAATGGCCCGTGGCGATGACGGCTGAGACCCTCGTGTCGCTTGTCTGGCAACCCAACTGTGGCTCAGGCAGTGCAAGTTTTCCCCGGATGACTGGAGACAGACCAACAAGCACGAAGGAAAACCCGACGAGAAGGCAAGAAGACGAGGGGGCATGAAAGACAGCCAGACCGTGTTGCTTATTCTTCCAGCTTCGTTCCCTTACCGCCCGCAATCGTGCCCTTTCTCTCCTTCAGGCAAGCAGTCGCGGGCCGGAATGCAATGGCCTCGCATCAGCCACACTCCGTTCCCCCCAGTGGATTGGATCGAGCATCGGGCAATTCACGGCCGGAAATGATGCAATGATCACTCGGCTACCACTGGCTCTGGTGGAATCCGTTTCACCTTTCACGGAGACTGTCAGAGTGACAAGCCCAGGGGCACAACCAGGGTTGGCCCACGCACTTTGACCACTTCGCACCACTTCGGATCATGCAAGATAAACTACCTTTAACCTATGACGCGGTCTCCCTGCCGCTCTCCTGATCTCTACTATGCAGTTCTCTCCCTGACCTTGGGGCCCCGATTGACCCCAATCAACAAACAACCCTGCTGGGGAGATCCAAGAAAAGACCCTAAAGTTTATTCCAGGGCTGCTGGGATTCCCCGTATTCGCGTGCCATTCCACTTCCTCCAGCTTGGCGACCACAGCCACAGCCACCTTGAAATGACGTCGCTGGGATGAGGGGGCCTGCTGGAAAATACCACCCCTTGCTTCAATGCACTGCTCCAAGTCTACATACATAGTACATCTGTGTGTGCGATGGTCATGTGCCCCCGATCTACCCGTCAATGGCTGCTTTGCAGGCCCATCATCATGCTATTGGGTGGGCGATTCCCCGGACACAGAGACAAAGGCCCGTGCGAACCGGAAAGGCAAAAGAAAAGAGCAAAGAGTATTCTGATGAAGGAAACAGGCAGCCAGCCCCGAAATTAAGGAGACGGAATGAAATGAACCAGATCCAAAAAGACGAGAAACTACGCCGGGCTTTTAACACCAAGCGCTGCACCAGATGACAAATGCCTGTGCACCTTGCAGCCCTGCAGACCGATCTACTCGGATCTCTTCGAGATACGGGGAAGAGACAGCCACCCTACCAGCATCACACCGTACAATCCGATGCATATCGGATGTAAAACATATGTCCCCACACTTTGAGCCAGCAAGCCAGTGAAGAAAGGTGACACTGCTCCCCCACTGCTCCCCATTGCACTGATAATGCTCAAGCTAGACGTCTGCATCGAGCGCGGCAGTAGTTTGCTGAACACAGCGGTGGCGCAAGGATACACCGGTCCCAGCAGCAGACCCACTACGGCGACGGCGACGGCGTCCCCGATGATGTTTGGAATGAGCCAGGTCATGAGCTGAAAGGCAACTGATCCGAGCACCAGTAAAGTGACCGAAAGTTTCTCCCCGACAAGGTGGGCGGGATGGGAAAGTAGGAACCGTCCGACAGTAATGCCGGCCCAAAACCCTGCACTAACATACCCAACACGCGAGGGATCTCCATGCCGATAACTGGCCAGAAATGATACAACCCAGCCGGAGATTGACACTTCCGCTCCTTGGTATGCGAAGATAAATAGAGCACCGAGTAGGGTGGATCGACTTTTCAATGATTGCTTAAGGTGTGTTCTGCCTGGTGGAATCGGGCCATGCGTCTGATGAGAAGCGGTGCGGTGGAGAGTCGTAAGCAACTGTACCGGATGATCCTTCTCATATTTCCGGAATGACCAAGCGGCAAATGCCAGGTTGATTAGCGACATGGCAAGGTTGATGCTGTAGTAGTAGGACCATCCGACACCATGGGATGCCAAAGCAGTAGCTACAAGCGGCCCTATAATCCCGCCGATCCCGTAGGCACCACCAAGGCCGCCTAAAGCTGCAGTGCTATTCACAAGGTTTGCACAAAAGACATTGTTTAAGGCCAGGTTGATAGCCATGCCCAGGCCCAAGAGGAAGAAACTGGCCACGACTGCAGGGAACGGCGGCTTGCAGAGGATGATCACATAGCCAGCCGCCAACAGGCTCATAGAAAAAGAATAAGTCCTCGAACGGCCAAGTCTCATTTCCGGGCATGGATCAATGGTGCAGCAAGAATAAACCCCAGCGCATTCGTCACGAAAATCAGCGACACGACAGCATAGCCAATCTTGTAGTCTGCTTCCATGTAAGGGATTAGGGCTCCCGGGGCGCTGTCGTTCAGCCCATTGGCAAAGTTCATGAAGTAAGCACTCAACAACCGCCATCTAGTTTGTGGTGGACTATGTAAAGCGGGAATTGAATTCACGGCTTCTTCTCCGGGCGAAGTAGGATGACTCTCTAACTCTCCGGGCGTCACAGGCATCTGCACATCCGAGGGTGACTGAGGGGAGACAGCAGCAGTCGGCTGGCTGCGTCCTTGCTGGAGTTCATCGAGGTCATGGTCTGAGAAAGCATGGGTAATCCCTTGCTTATCCTTGCGCAGCACCGCAGCAGGGCTTGTGATCGGAGGCGGACTCTGAACGTCGAATAGAGCACCTAAGGTTGAGAACGACATTTTCAAGGAGACTGATCAATGAGGAGGGGCTATGCTTGGGGGTTGTACGCAATATATCTGAGGCTCTGGGGAGAACAATGCTTCCAGGGATGTCCTGGGCGACTCCCAGGGAACGGGGACAGGGCATTTTAGCCGCAGCGGTCTGGCTTCAGTCGGACATCTCCCCGCGTACCCCGCAACTTGGTGAAATCCATGGGGATTGAACACCGAAAGCCAATCAGGCACACGTAGGGTTGACGATATGACAAATCCACTCGAAGTGCCGGAAGAACGGTCCAGAACACGAGGCCAAGGCGTGTCGGATATGCTCTGACGGGGAATGCAGGTGCGCAACAGACCTGGTTCGCAGCTAGAACTCTGATACGAGGGAGAGCATGATGCAATTGGGGGGGGGGGAGCGCGGGTGGTGAGTTCAGTAGTACTACTTAGTAGACCAGCAGATGGAAGGTGGAAGATGGAAGATGGAAGAGTGCAGAGTCCAGCCAGACGACCGGAAGGGCCCCACTTCTCCACCCGGGGATTTTCTGCCGTCCGAATTTCTTCTGGATTTCTTGTGGATTCCAGGCTTCGAGCAAACTCTCCGACTTCTTCATTCCCATCCAAGCTACGCAGGATAACAACAACTCTCTCGTGTGTACGTCACAATGGGTCCTCCTCGGCGCAAGGTACTCGCTACGGCGGAAGAGACCATGATTCCGCCCGATGAGCTGCCTCAGGGCCACCTGATCGTGCGGGCCATCAAGGCTACCGGGAACAACATCTACTCGGTCGAGCTGCCTTCGAAAGAAACCGTCTTGGTGGAGCTTCCGTCCCGCTTTCGTTCGACCATCTGGATCAAGCGGGGTTCCTACGTGGTGGTCAACACCAACGCCCTCGAGGGCCGCGACAACAAGCTCAAGGGCGAGATCGTCAATATCGTGCGGGATGAGAAGGCATGGCGGAAAGCCCCATTTTGGTGAGGAGACTCCAATTCCGGTGCGGGGACGACTACTAATCCTATCGCAGGCCGAAGGAATTCGCCAAGCAAGCCGTTGTCATCGCGGACGACTCGGATGAGGAGGATGAGTCCAATGTCGGCAAGATGCCTTCTTCGGACGAGTCCGACGCATGATCGGATCCTCCAACGATCGAAGACTATCAGCGCATGGGTGTCAGCCGGTCGCAGCCTGACGGAGTCGTCCTACGTCTCAGCTTCTCGTTCTGTCCATGGGTAGGAGACCAGTCGTGACTATGAATGCACCTGCAACAGCCTGATATCAACAGGCTGGTGTCACTTCTATTGAGTATGCTCTTTACCGCTATCTTTCAAACGCATGGTATCAAAAGCGCTGGCGCCATTCGCAAGGACGCCGAAAGTCTGGGCAGCAAGTGAGATGACAACAACCATGGAACTGAGGTTGGTGCTGGGAAAGACGTTCCAAGCCCACTCTTGCAATGCCCATGTGAGGTATAGCAGAACCGGGTGGAATCCTGCGCGCCAGAGAAGGAACGGAGTGGCCCAGGAGAGATAGGCGAAGAATTGATAATGAAGGGACCTTGCGCACAACAAGCCGACTGCAAGAGACGATAACATCACGGTCATGATGTAGGATTTGGAGAGGGATACCGTGCGATCTTGGCCCATCAGCAGATTCTTGATGAACACGGGCAAGCTAGATCCGGAGGGTCTCAGCCAACCAGTGACAGCAAAAGCGCCCAGCAGGCCAAGGTGTATCGCCAGCAGCGCCAAGGAAAACTTCTTGGATAGAAATACTTCTTCGCCAACAAATCTCCAATTGACCGTCCATTTGAACATGAACTGTCTGGTTAGCTCGAACGCCCGCGAGAGATATCCTGCAGGGTTGTTTTGTAAGAATGGCATCGCGAGTAGCACCTGTATTCAAATTAGTTCATTCCCAACGCACCTCGCATCTAAGCGCTATAGGGGAGTTATGTATGCCCACCTGGATAAGCACCGCCCGAATACCATGCCGAATGCTGGGCAAAACCGACAGGCTGAGCACAGTGACCACAGCAATCGCCGGAGCAAGAAGCAAGAGAGTCATCTTGACTGCAACACCCATAGACCATACAGTGACACCAGCGGTCCATTGCCGGTTCTGAAACAACAGAATAGCAACCCACATAGCAAGCGCCGCCAGGCCATCGTTAAACAGCCGCAGGACATAAACGCTATGCAGTCTCTTGGAGAGGACCAGCAGCGGAAGCAGATACGGCGGAGCCCCTGACTGTCTATAACAAGCCAGCACCACCACAAGCGTGATCAGGTAGAGGACAGCGAAAAGGATTTGTCCGAGAAAAATATCGCGCCCCTCATCAGTGAGGTGGTAGAGAAACGTATAGCTGTACACATGGCCAGCCGGATAGACGAGAGGTCCAGTGGATCCTTTGATCAGAGTGTAGTCGCGCTCTCCCGACCAATACAGCGATATTTGTTGCATATATGTGGTCCAGTCAATCTCGGTGTCTGTGAGCAACATCATCGGGGTTAGTGCGTGCATCGCTTCATTGTCGCAAGGTATAGGAGCTAGCCTTACAGGGCACTTTCCAGATGATCAACGCGCAGAGGAAGGCGTCGCCCAGGACCAAGAGCGGGGCGATCCATTTTGTGTGTCTGGGATTCAGACACAAATCGCGAATCTGGTGCTTCCAGTCCATCGTGGCGGTGGTTGTTGAGTTGAGATGCAAGCATCTACAATGTACATTGTGTCGGGTGGCCTCTTCCCGCCGGAGAGCCAATGAGAGCTGCCCCGTTTGGGATTAGCGCTCGCACACCGCGCGGCCGAGTCTTCGATTCTGCAGAACGCGTGGGCTGACCACGAGAAGAAGGGGACTGTACATCAATTGAGACTTGTATGGACTTGTATTCAATCGCATATGCGTAACTGTATAGTAACTCCTCATGGCAGTAGTTGTAGGTACACTATCGATACAAAGATGGGTATATTGCTGCCGTGGGTTGATTTTCTGCCCGGCCGACAAGATCCGAAGCCAACCTCAGTCGAAGCCACGATGCTTCAATGGCTTGTGTCATGGTATGATTCACATTCCTCCATTATTTCCTTGTCTCCTGCACTTCGCTTGAGACTTCCCGTATGCCAAAATGTCGCTTACCGACTCTCCCCCATCTGTTGTGACTGTGTCGTAGTTGGGGTCGGGGCATCCCCACGATTTACAAACCCCAGCAGTTCACCAAGGACACCTCGGGGCTTGGGAACAGGGCATTCGTGGCCTGCCTTGGCCAATCTCTGTGCTTCCTCTTCTAATTGTAGGAATGTGGACACTTCTTCATCGGCAGTGGGCTGGGCTCGGACGAGCGCATGATCTTCTGGACTGAGCATTTCGTCGTCCTTCCGGCGCCGTCTCCGGATTCTCTGGATGGGCTGTCCATCTGCCGACATTACCATTTCGGAATCGGCGAATGTGCGACGCGGGGCAGGGCAGGGAAAGACGTGCGGGAGACCGACAACGACCAACGACGCAAGGAGTGTCCCGGCGAAGAGGGAGGATGTGGACCGCGACCGGGGGTGTAGATGCGGCGGCATGTTGGATAAAGGGAGTGGTCAGGAGCGGGAGGTCACGGTGACGACAAGACGTTTGCTAGGCGGGGGACCACCGTCAGTCCAGTGCGAGGGAGCCAGGGTCCAGAGGGAAGCAACTTACCAAAGCAATTAACCCAGGTGCGAGAGAGAAGACCCAAAGGACGGCATGGCCTCTCCAATGGATAGCGGGGACAAGAGAACGACCGCCGGGGAAGCCGGGGAGGGGACGGGAGATGGGGGGGGGAGACAGGCGAGGGAACTTGGAGGCAGGCATCCAGGCATTGGATTTCCGGGACAAGATGGATTGGGCCTAGTCTTGGCGATCAGATCTAATCTAATCTGTGGGCACGGTGATTGGCCGGCGCGGGACCACGGCGAGTTGCAAAAGCCTCCAGCAGCCCAGCTTGCGTTCACCACCTCTCGCCTCTGCCTCCTTCCCTCACCTCCCCACCTGGCCCGGTCTTGCTCGGGTTTGATCGAGCACTGCATCCGATGAAAAAATGAGCGTTCTGTTTCTGCGCACTTAGCGGTCTCTCTTTGTCATCCTCTCGGCGCCACTCCCGCCTGCACTGACTCAACTGCCTCCTCCATTCTTCTGCCGTCAGGACCCACCCTCCCTCCTCGCTGCTCCAGCCTCCCTCCCCCAGCTGTTCATTCCGATCACTTCCTTTGCGCTCGAGCACCATGAGCGACCTTGACAGGTACCCTCACATCCGCTCGCCCTCTCCTCTCGAGCCGCCCCCACCCCCCATGTCCAGATAGCTGACCTCCCTTTCTTTGTCGCGTAGGGCGATCGCGCAATTACGCGCCTGCCGCTTGATACCCGAAGCCCAGGTCCGCGAACTCTGCTACAAGGCGCGCGAGCTCCTGATCGAAGAAGGAAATGTGGTCAACGTCGACGCACCCGTCACCATCTGCGGCGACATCCATGGCCAGTTCCACGATCTGATGGAACTGTTCCGCGTGGGCGGCGACGTCCCCGACACCAACTACCTCTTCATGGGCGATTTCGTCGACCGCGGATTCTACTCCCTCGAATCTTTCCTCCTCCTTCTCTGCCTCAAAGTCCGATACCCCGATCGCATCACCCTGATCCGTGGCAACCACGAGTCGCGCCAGATCACAACCGTCTATGGCTTCTACGATGAATGCATCCGCAAATACGGCAGCGCCAACGTATGGCGATACTGCTGCGAGGTGTTCGATTACCTCGCGCTCGGGGCGCTGGTCTTGGGAGCCAGCTCAGAGCTTGATCCCTCGGGCCCCGTGGATACCACACAATCGACCATGCCGATCGATGATGAACTCGAGACGGAGATCCTAAACTCCAAAGGCGAGGTTACGATGAGCACTTACAGACCCCGACCGCAATCCACCGGCGCATCCACAGACTCCCGAGCCATCTCCCCGCCACGCGACATCTCCGCCACCCCCGGTCAGGCACCCATCAGGTCTGGAGCAGCGGGGACGGGCGCGTCCGGCGACTCAGGCGGCAGTCTGTCCAGCCGTACCGGAGCCGTTCTCTGCGTCCACGGTGGTCTCTCCCCGGTCATCGATACGGTGGACAAGATCCGGCTCATCGACCGAAAACAGGAAGTGCCGCACGAAGGTGCGATGTGCGATCTGCTTTGGTCGGACCCGGACGAGATCGATGGCTGGGGTCTCAGTCCCCGCGGCGCGGGGTTCCTCTTTGGTGGGGACATTGTCAAACGCTTCAACTATCGAAACGACCTATCCTTGGTCGCGCGCGCCCATCAACTCGTCATGGAGGGCTACAAGGAGATGTTCGACGGGGGGATTGTCACGGTGTGGTCTGCCCCGAACTACTGCTACCGATGCGGGAATGTCGCCGCCATCCTAGAATTAGGCGAAGACACCAGCAATGGGGGCACCGTCGCCAGAAGCAATGGCGACTACGGACGAAGTAACGGCCTCCTGGGACCCAATAGGCCGGCCGTGCGGAGTCCCGGAAGACGGTACCGGGTGTTTGAGGCCGCTGCGCAGGATACCAGGGGCATGCCCGCGAAGAAGCCTGTTGCTGATTATTTCCTGGTATTCCTCTCCCATTGCCCACTTTTTACATACATCCACTAACATGCCATATAGTGATACCATTTAAACCACGACGATGCATAGCACTCCGCATTTTCCTACCTACTATTTTGTGTCTGTCTACGGCTGCATCTATGTCTGTATCTGCGCCTCCTATCCTATCCAATCCGATCCGATCTCATCTCATCTCATCTCATCCTGTCCCACATCCGCATCTGCTAGTTATATAGGCCGGCCTGTGCATGAACATGACTTGCGTACTCCTTCCTCATCATCCTTTTCCGTTCTATTTTCTTTTGTTTTCCTTTTTTCTTTCTTTTTTCTTCTTTCTTCATTCTTCTAGATTTGTGTAGTTTTGCCGCCCAATCATATTTCATGTTTTTCCTTTATTTCTTTGTTTTGTTTCAGGGGACTCGGCTCGATTGATTGACGATGATACAACGCAATGTGACAAATCCTATTTTTATCTTTTCCTTTTTTTTCCCCCTTTACTTTCATTTACACTTGACTTGCCTTTCTCATTTTCCTTTTTTTTTTTTTGAAGCAAGTGGAATGACGTACGTTGTGTGTGGACTTGGGTTTTGTTGTCTTTTTTTTTTTACACTTTGTATCAATCATGACTGTTTGTTTGTTTACATTTTACATTATATTATTAAATATACTTGGTATGTTTCAGGTTCAAAGTGGTTGTTGGTGTTGGGCATCGAAGACAAGTTAGTGGTAACTTTAAGCTCTGGTGGTGCATGAGAGAGGGAGTCTTGACGATCTACACTTGATAGACATTTGGAGCGGACCCTCGGGTGGAAACTATGCCGTCTGGAATTATTCTGGAGATCAGTCAAACCCATATATGCATGGTCTATAAATCTAGTAAATAGCCCGAAAAGATATCGTCTCCGTATATAATCGAGGGGGGAGGCAGACCCTGGACGTGAACTGCAGGCCAGCATTACAGTTGTCATCCATGGCAGATCCAGATGCCCAAAGGGAAGAAAAGAATACAAGGATAAACATTAGCCCAGGCAATCATGCCATCTTATCGTAACATCATGATGATTTGGATTCAAAAGCGCAACGTGGTGCGAGTTGGAGCCACCAGCCGATCATCCGTTGAATTCTCCTGGGAATCGCACGGCGCTGTAGCCAGAGTTGTTCGGGTGTTGCTCGGGTTTAGCAGTGCTGGGAGGGGCTCCAGCACCAAACCTCATTGCTTGGGGCGGTCGAGCACTGTTCTCCGCTCCCGATGTCTGCCCAACTTTGGCGTAATTGCTTCCAAAGCGTACGTCGGGTTCTCTCCCCGGAATGGCAGGGTTCCATCCTGGCACCCAGTTATCCATCCCGAAGGTCAAGGCGCTCGATTCACGAGACCACCAGTCTTGGCTCTCTTCTACGAGGTTCTCAGATCCATCGAAGGGCGTCATGGGAGACGAAGTCGTCGTGGCAGGGATATTCTGTCCCGTGGTGAACGCGCGGATCTGCTCCTCATCCGGACTATACCAGACATCTTGCTGAGCAACCGTGACCGGTTGGTATTGACTAAAGGCATTGGTTACAGGCCTCAGATACGTTGGCTCTGGAAGCCGGGAGCCACCTTGTGCAAGCTGGGCGTTCAAAGACCGCTGCGCTGCACGCATAGCCGATATAGAAGCGGGCATTGGGGCTCCTGTGGTATGTGAAAGACCCATCGACCCAATCGATGCAGGCGGTGAATGTATCACAGGTCCGCCCTGCTCACTCGTAGCAACCCGTCGCTCAGCCTGTGCAAAAGGGCCACTGGTCGGATCTGCAACCGGATAAGGAAGGGTTGGAGCCGGTGGTGACTCTCCGGAGGGTGGTGGCGATATCGCTTGATCCCACGAGCCCCAGGATCCCCATTTAGCATGAGTCTGTTCGAAGGTAGCCGTAGCTTCCCCAGGCAATTCAACATGCCACTTGTTAGCAGAAATTTCCAGAATCCTGAGCGTGCGCCGTGCACAGAGCCAGCTCTCTCCCATTTCCTCGAGGTGCCGGAGACCATGGATGACATCCCTCTGGGCGTTCTTCTCCGGCAGGTTGAGGAGATGAACAGTCAGTGCAGTATGGGCCATGTACACCGCAATGTTACAGATTTGTTTGAAGCCGTAGGTGCGTTTATACATCCTGAGCAACTTGGAAATTGCAGAGGCAGCCTGTGTGCACAGCTTACGGGGAGAAACATGCTGAGGAAGTGGCGAGTTGGACTTGGTGTATTTCAGGAACGGTCGATAGAGGTGGATAAGGAGGAGCTGGTAGAACATGCTTCGAGACGTTAGTGATATGCTTAGTGTCGGGGACATGGTGATCCAGCTTACTGCATCAGAAGCGCCTGAGGGAGCTGCCCCTCTTGTGGTCTGAGCTCCCTGGGCAAATCCTTCTTCCAAGCTTCGAGTCTGGTGTGGATCTCGCTGAGTTTCTTGAGTTCTGCCTGCTTGGTCGAGGGCTTTTCCTTGGGAGTGGGGTCGTAGAAAAACACAAGCAGATCGCCGTTGATTTCGCACAGCCGGAAGATCTGGGAAGCAATTGCTCGGATCCGCGAAGGCTGCGTATGTTCACGGCCGACTCCAGTGTCCATGTACGGGGACCACAATTCAGCTTCCTCGTTAGGCAAGATATCCACCTTTGGTACGCTAACGCTAGATGTTGTCAGCTGAGGCTGGCGACCAAGATAATTCGACCAGCACCTGCAATGGTTAGCCTTACACCATTCTTAATGGAGAGCCATTAGACACATACTTGTCGAAGAGAAAACAGCCCCAGAAAGTTATCCGGCGTGCATCCACCTCCTCTTCACCGAGATCGCGTGCCCCCAGGCTGGTGGAGTCGAAGTTCAAGCCCAAGTCAAAAGCCATTCGAAAGCTCATTCCACTATAAACCCAGCCCTTGCTCTCGCGGCCACAGCCAGCCTCACGGACAGAGAGCAGAGCCAGAGCTTGTACAGTACACAGCTTGGCGTTTGCATGTTCGTCGTTCTCGAAGAACAACCTCTTGGCTTCTTTGAAGAAATGGTCACCAGCCGTTGCAGAGTTCCGTGGGTCCTCCCGAGCTCCTTCCCAACTGCTGAAATGACACCCCAGGGCCAGCATCGCATTTACCAGCAATGTCGAGCAGTATTGGCTGGGTATCCCGCGGATATAGTCTCGGTAGAAAAGGTCTTTGGAGAGAGTCGTGAAAAAGGGGTAGTGCCATGTGAAATACATTGTCATGAGATGGCTGATTAGCCTTTCGTCGCTGGTGACTCTCGTCCATTGAGTGACGGAATAATCATGTTCCTGATCCAACGCATGGCCACCTAGAGTCGAATTGAACTCGTTCAGCTCTGCCCCAGGCGGCAGGAAAATTAGGTTTGATGTGCCACCGATGAACTTTCTGGAGCCGTCCAGCACAAGCTCACTCATTTTGCCTGCCAGCTCCGACTCAAACTGGTCAGCCTGCATCAATGCCTCATCCCCGCTCGCTGCTGTGTCCTCGGGAGCCGTTGTGGAACCTCTCCCTTGACCGAGAATCGATTGTGCGACATCTTCGAGATTATCACAGGACCGGATCTGGCGAACCAAATCGAATGCGTCCTCCTCTTCGTAGTTTAACAGGGCCTGGATCAGAGTCAACAGTGTTGTATTTTTCGTCCGCAGCGTGTCGGTATCCTTCTTATATACACCTTTTCTGCGATGGTCGGAGTTTGGGTCGTAGACGCCTGGGGTACAGTGAGCCTTTTTTTTTGTGGGCAACGCGGGGGACACAGCCACATACAAGCAGTATGGTAGACGGAGGAACAAGCTGCGCAACTCGGTAGATTCCCATCGCACTGGACCAGCACATCAGCTACAGTGAACATGCACGGCATCCAACGCCGGTCGTACCTTCGACTTCCTTCTGCGGCAGGCAATACAGGCGGTGCTGACACAGCGCCTTTTAGAGATCGGACCGTTGTCTGTGCTCGCTCCTTGAGATCTAGCCGAAGCTTTTCCTCGAGGCCTTGGTGGTGGTGGCGTGGCGTCCATTTGTTGCGACTTCTCCGCGGAAATGTCGTCCATCGCAGTCAGGTCCACCCAGGAGTGTTCGGAAGAAACGTCAGAACAGGGCGGAGCATGCTTCTCAAGGGTGGGAAGATCGGGACGAATTGCTGGAAAGGAAACCCTGGAGGCCCCTGCACAAAATGGGTGGAGGGGGAGCGCGGATAGGATGTGCCGGTATAAGCTCGACGGGGGACGGACGAATCTGAGGGCGTGGAAAAGGCATTAGTTAGGCAAGTGCGCAGAACTAGGATGGTACTATTGGCGATATCGCAGGAGGAGCTAGCGTTTATAGCGATGATGGAGGGTGCGCAATCGGGGGAGGGGGTGCAGGACCCCATGCCAAGCGACTCACAGATCAGGCAGATCGAACCAAAAGGATTGGGCTACCCCGCGACGTGCAGGTAGGGATTGCTGAAACGACCCGCAAGTGGAGGCGACAACCGCCCTGGTGGGAGAGGGAGAGAGCTCGTATGGGGACGAGGGATGGCAGTGGCATCGAAGGCCGATGATAAGGTCGTCAGCGATGGGCGGGGTGATTGGACAATCAAGATAGCCAGCAGTGCAAACTGAACGGCAGCTGCGCCGCAAAACTCTCGCCCGGCGACGATCGGCCGGCTCTGATTTGAAGTTGCCAACCGCCGGATGATAAGGACGGGGCTGACTAATGCTTCCACCAGTACTAACTTAACTATACTTGTACTTAATCCTAGAATCTAGGTACTTCGTAGATTGTGTAGATACTAGATAGTGATTCATTCAGATGGATGATCCTCAGGCCTAAGGCTGAAGTAGCTAGGCTCCCCCGTGGGAACCATGTTATTTAGGAAGGGTTCATGCATCCTAGGCCGAGGACGGAGAATCTGAATTCCTTCAGTGTAAGTAACTGTTTACTATGGAGTACTACTAAATGGCATCAGTTTCAAGTTTTCACACGGCGTGGTGGTCCTCATAATCTCAGCCGCCATGGTTATAAGAATGTTCCCTGGATAGTAACTACGGAGTCGAACAAGAATGCACATTAGTCATCTCGCTCCTCGAATCACCACTGAACGAGTAACCAATTCGGTTGTATCATCATTGGTTGGCTCTCCACAACAACAACCTCCTTCCCCCCCTTTACCGCTTCTTCGCAGGGGGGAATCTTGGCTTAACGATGATCCCCAAAAGAGAAGAAGGCCTCGTCTTCCACTTCCGGGCTGTGTGCGTGCATCTGAGGCACGGCCTCCGCAAGCATACTGAGTCCATATTTATGGATTTCTCGGCGCCAAGCCTCGCAGATCGACTGGCTGGAAGATCCTGGATTATTAATTGCCGGCGGGTAAAATCTGCAGGCACAAGGCGGCCTGTACTCCGTCCTCTCCAGCACAGTGAGATTACTCCGTCGTCACACGTACTTTGGTCATATCCGGCGAATTCATCGACGGGAGGTCCGTCCCAGGGAGTAGGTACGTAGTAGGTAGCCATCTCAAGCACGGGATAGATAAAAATGCGCCTTTCTTCCGAAGCCCACCAGGAGATGATAGACATCACGAAGATTAATAGGGTGGTTGGGCAGACAAAGTCCGATACCCCCATACTACTGTGTACTCTGCAGTCCACCAATCCACCTATACAATCATCCTGATGCTAATCGGTCATGGTAATTGCAACGACACAAGTTACGGTGTGACCGTGAGTAGTACGTAACACTCGGTAAGATGGAACATTCTTTAGTGGGGACGGGGGGGCATTCTGGGCTCCCCTGGGGGACAGCATTGGGGACGCTGGTGGTTCCAGAAGTTACGGTGGTACAGGGTCAATACGGCGCTAGGACGGTTCAGGTGACACGACGGGCGTTGGGCAGGCTGCTGCGGTGTACGGGGATGTTCCGGGAGTCGGCACCCGCCCTTACCGCCTGAAACCAACCGCATTGGGGGCAGCCGACGGGAGGCCGCCTCACTGAAGCCCAGCGAGGGGGCTAAACCGTTTGGGGGGACTGCAGACGACGAGGACGCTAATCCTGTCCGATGCGGTCAGGCGCCTGCAGTTTTCTGTTATGCGATCAATATTACCTTTTCGGTCTAGCGGGCTCCGCTGGGACCCGATGTTACGGGCAAACCGTCATCCACTTTTACCAGTACATACACGCAGTACTACGCAGTACTCCGTATGTTTCCCCGTTATCTGCCTTGTCTGGATTCCTGGTTGAGATCATTTCTTTGCCGCTTGGCTGACCACCCTTCGTACTCTCTTATCCTCCTCCTGATCCTCTTCGTCGGCACCCTCCTTGGAAACTCTCTTCTCCTCTTCCTTTGTCGTCGACCTCATCCATCCGCTTCCGGTTGACTGCTCCATCCCATCTCCATCTCCATCTCCATCTTGCGTACCTGCGAGTCGCGTGCCTGCATACGGACCCGGCCGTATTCCGCTTTTGGCTTCTTTCCGCTCGGCTGGGTCTCAGCCAGTGCCAACACAGCAAAGTGTGAAGTGTGAAGTGTGAAGTGTGTGTGTGTGTGTGGTGGTGGTTTAGCCGATCTACTCAAAGATTCCAAGACTATATCTATCAGAAAGACCTCCACCGGGGAATCGCCCACGGGACGCTTCCCTTCCTCTCCTCTCGCCCTCCTGCCCTCCTCCCCCCCATCCATGTATCTCGCTCAGACACTCGATCCAAGTGCCTCATCGGGCTTAGAACGCCTTACTAAATCTAAACAATTGTGCCGTGAGCTTCAGCTGTGAAAATGATGGTCCCAAGAGCTTTCCTTTTCAGTTCCGTGCCTTCTTCCCCGAAGACCTCCCTCCGCCAGCATGGCGAGAAGATCCCAGTCACTAAATCCTCCCTGGACCTTCTCAACGGGCAGGACCTCTCGGGCCTCGAACTCCCATCCGAGACCTCTCCGCAAACCATGCACACCAGTCCGGTTGTTATACCTCCGAAACGGGCTCCACGGGTGACATCGGTGCTTTCTCAAACGGGGAACAAACGTCCAACCACGCCGAACAAGTCCAGAACAGTGTCTCCTAGGTCGTCGTCGGCCACTTTGACTGACCGGCCCGTGCCCAGTTCTATTGCGTCGATTCTGGAGGCCACCGCGATCCCCGTACCTCGCCGTAACTGGAGTGTCCGAGAGTCTCGCAACCGCAAGAAGCTGCCTCGCGGAAACCATGTGCAGGATTTCAGCAAATTGTTGATGGACGGGGTTGGCGATAACCTGGTGGACAGCACTGGAAATACTGCCCTCGATCTACTCTTGAGTCCTCCAGAGGATCTCGACCGGTCTACGGTTGGAAGTGACTGCGACAGCGAGGCACCGTCGTTCTCTGCCTGCTCACTGTCGGTTGCGTCGACTCCGTCATTGGAACGCGACTTCGATTCCCCGTCTAGTCTTCTTGGCCCGTCTACGCCGTCAAGCCAGCGGAGTCCGTTGGAGAGAAAGTTCCAACGTCAATCTCCATGTGAGAACTGCATTTTCGACCACCCCTTACTAGACACAGAAGCGTCGGACACGGAGGAGGAATCCGTCGGCCAAGCCACATTGTCCGGTCTCAGCCCGAAGACCCCAACTCCATCTCGGACGCTCCCACGCCTCGGATCCACATTCAAGTCCAACTTAACGGCATCCTTGCGGGCAATCAAATCGGCTGCGCAGAGTGTTTCAGCGTTTGCTACGCCTTCCGTCCAACCGGACGATTTTTTGACCCGCTCTCTCTTCACTATTACGCCGGAGATGACGGACGACCGACGGCCTCCGCCCATGAACGAACCACCGTCGCCCGCACTCCGGCGGTACCTGAACCCAATTACGGTCTCACCAGCGGAGATGTACGCTTATCAGGAATACCCACACGAGCCGCTGGACAGCCACAACTGTCCTGTTTCCGTGCAAATGCAAACGTACCATCGCTCGGGTAGGCGCGGCAGTCACAGGGGCGGGTTCCACCTGACACGCTCGGAAGGCCGAGACAGACAGCTGCTACCGTTTGACCCCGAGATCCCGCCAATGTCACGCCAGCGCGAGCCTCGGGAGAACAGCGATTTCCTGCGGATGGTGGTACTCGAGATGAACATGCGGCGCAGCGGCAAGCTGCGGGATGATGTCCCGACGCGGGCCCGGATCTGGCTGCCTCCACGGAAGGGTAGTCAAGGCCGATACGTGCGGTACGATTACTACGAAGACGAGGATGAGAATGCAGTTCCCTCGCGATGGGTCGGGGTGTCTGTGAGCAGCCTGTAAATATGCGACCACGAGCTCACACTTTCGCTTCCTTTCTATTTTCAACACTCATTGCACAGCGCTGGGCGTGACTTTCGGCTTTGATATTCTTTTTTTTTATTATCTCTCTCTGTACATACATGGCATAGGTAGCGGGCGATCCCCTACGGGTTAGGGGCATAGCGAGAGGCGTTGGCACCCCATCATCCATCGTTCAAATTTGGATTATTACTACTACAATAACTACAGAGGACTCCATACCACGTAAACACCCACATTCACATTCACATGCACTTAGGTAGAAAAGAGATACCCAATAACAACCCTATCGCTTACGCGCGGATAATCCCAGGTTATCTTCATCCCCTAGCTAACTACCTGAGACACTAAATCGCCCAACTAACGGAAGTTACCGTCCCCTATCGACTAGTATCTAATTTAGTCCATGGCTGCCTACAGGGCTACCCTACCCGCTAACTGCATCCTGCAGACCAGCTTTATCTAAGCCGATTCCTATCGACCTACCCGTTTCGGTTAGATAGGGTCTACCTTCCCGACTAGGTAAGTTTTGTAGTACTCGATTCCATTACCTACCCATTTCTTTAGTATCTCGGAATTGTTCCGTTAGGCAACTCAATGTGTATAGGCTATATCTAAGTTATAGTAACCTATATAATATTATAGTTATTGGGAATAGTTATTATTATTATTATTACTGTTTTTATATGGCTGATAGGAATTCATAATCCATTCCGTTAATTAAGTAATGATTTAATTAATTAATTAATCGAGGAATATGTACCTGGTGAATGAAGATCGTATTATATGACATAATCAATCACACCCACCAACCCCGAGGAAATAGTTAGTCTGGATGGCTGCCTGCCTTGGCTGATGATGAATATGTATGACAACCAACCCGACCTACTACCTACCTGCTGTGTGTCTGTCTGTCTCACGCGAGCATCCAACACCCCTACCCCTACGCTTACCCCTACCACTACCCCCTACCCTATCTACAGCCTAGCCTGCCTACCTACCCTACTTACACCCCTGGCCCCGATGCCAGCCGCACTTCATTTCATGCATGCCATGCATCTCACCCTGTCTTTTTTCTGCCACTCTCTCTGTCTCTGTATTTATTTATTTAAATTTTATTTTATTAAACCAAATCTTTACTTAATACTCCGTACGGAGTACTCCGGAGTAGATAGATCAACAAGCTACAACCACCAAGTAGATAACCCAACCCAGTATAGATCCCACAAATACGAGATACAATCCCAAACCAAGAAACAATGCACAATCTACAGAGTAACTATCGACCCGAACCCCACGGAACCCTCAAAGCTACTAATTGTACTCCAGGAAACTCAAACGCTAATCTTGTCTTGTCTGTCCCTAGTGATGACGCACAAGACCGCGGCGAGGAGGGGGGGTGGGAGGGAAATTAACTAGGTAGGATAATAGAGTTTAAGCGCCGGGTTGTC
The DNA here is from genome assembly GCA_003184635.1 of Aspergillus sclerotiicarbonarius CBS 121057. Lineage (NCBI taxonomy): Eukaryota > Fungi > Ascomycota > Eurotiomycetes > Eurotiales > Aspergillaceae > Aspergillus > Aspergillus sclerotiicarbonarius. The sequence continues at coordinate 606,293 of KZ826319.1, read as the reverse complement.
AATGTCATTTTGCTTTGGGTTTGTGTTTGGGTTTGGGTTCTGGTATAGAGTGTGACGAGGTATGGGGTATGGTATGTTTGGTTTGCATTTGGTATGTATGTATGTATGTATGTATGTATGTATGTATGTATGTATGTATGTATGTATGTATGTATGTATGTATGAGTTTATTATTTATTACGAGGATATTATCCATAGATTTACATTTACGGAGTGTTTGGGTTGGGATGGGATGGATGAAGAAAGGGTGGGAGGGAAGGTGGGAGGGAGGTAATACACCTCGGTTGGTTGGTTGGGTGGGTGGGTGATCATTCACCTCGGGTTCTTGGGGTGGTAGTGGGCATTGTTCATGGCTGGCTGGCAGGCTGGCAGGATGGAGGATTGAGGATGGATGACACGGTGCAGTGTTGTTCTTATCTCTGTCCAATTGGATGCATCGCTGGAATGTCTTGGTCTCAGCCACCCATGTGTACCTAACCAGGGAATTTGACTGACAGCTAGCTGGAAAGAGGACCGGACTGATGATGTATTTGTTGGGTTTCTTTTATTGTTTGGGTCTATGTTTAGATGTCTGGTTGCGTGACGGGATATCTATCAGTATCAGGAGACTGATAGAGAGGAAATACCCTGATACGGGGTAGATAGTGGATGATGATGCGGAGATGATGTCAGTCAGGCGAGCAATTGTATCATCTGTGCCGCTATTAGATAGATAGACAGGTACGGAGTACTCTAGGTCACGAGATAGGTCCTACGGTCGCCCACAGCCCAAGGCATTGCAAAAGTATCTTAGTAAGCATCTAGCCGAAGGGCCTTCTAGGGCTCCATCAAGTTCTGAAAGGCCCCGTCAAGTCTAAAGACTCCATCACCCAAAAAAGGTTGTCAGATCTACAGTCTGAATTCTGGGGATTGGCACTCCCCCTCCCAAGCTCCTTTGTTCTGGCTGAAACGGGGAGCACTGGCAATATATCATGGATAGAACAGGTCATATTACTGCTGATGAAAAGACCAATCAGAAGCCAACTTCTCGAGACCTAGAGTTGCAGCGCTTCGCAAATGGAGTATGGAGATAGGTCACAAAAACAAAAAAGAGTTGACAAGGACGGGACTCGAACCCGCGCTCTTTCGAATTGGTGTATCGGTAATACCTAACTGGGGGTTTATTAGTATGACAATGGTAGGTAACTTTGGTAATAAGGTTACTCACAACCAACGCCATAACCACTCGGCCACCTTGCCATTTGGACATTAAAATCAAATCCTTTGATTGTATATGATGGGACAATAATTGAAAGTATCTGCATGTTGGTTGTTCGGGGGGAAATAAACCATCGTCGTGATCTCATATTCGTCATGGATTTTGCTACTATTTTCTTGAAATCATTCCTTGTAGCTATAACTCTACTCTCCTTTAACCTCATGGTGTGGCAATTCCTAGCAGTAATCCATCAACTACGGATATAGAAACAGATACTACTTCCGAAAATTCTGGTGCGAGATATCCAAGCAGGAAACTGAACCAGGTTGTCTGTTTAGGGTTCCGCCGGCATCCTAAACGATTCTTGCTGCAATTCCGGTGAACGTATTGTATCGGGGTAATTTACGGCCGCCGCGGCGGAGGCCTGCCGCCCCGACCACGAGATGTCTACCAGCCTGAAACCGGACTGGCTGGAGATAAGACCTGCCCGGGTTTCCTGGCTTGCCTATTGGTCGGACGGTATGTACAGGGGCATGGGGGTAGCATACGCTGGCAGAGTCTCGGGCTACAGGTTGGTTTCTCCGGTGATCGTGAGTCAGAGATAAGCGCTGCTTGTGCTACACTGCAGACATCCTCTTTCAGAAATCAGAAGGGTTCAACTTCGTTAATCATCTTGTAGAGTGTGGGGTATTATACTAGTATAGACAGAGAGACACATCATGACGAATGATCAGAGCATGTGCACCATCATCCGGGTATCACAAAGCCCGCAACGGACGGAGGAGAAAGGACCGCCATGCTAATAACACAAGGTTGCACCGTCGATGCGTGTATACCCGATGCCCCGTCAAGCAGTCCGTAAAGGATGAAACCCTAGAGTCTAATTAGCCCCTGCATCAGACAATCCCGTCTGCTCACTTACTCTCTTCGTCCAGGAGCGTCCGCTGGTTCCAGCTCTCCTCGATCCACTCAACCGTGACGATGTGAGGAATCTTCCGGCTAGCCTGGGAAGACCAGGTTTTCCGTAATGAGCTGATTTCTGAAGATGGGGTGGTGTCCGGATCCACCACCACATGGGTGATGGACGAGTCCGTCACCGTATCGACAACGCTAGCGCCTGCGAATCTGGCCGTGCTGCGGGCCAAAGGAAGCCGATAGCCTTGGCCAGCGTGCTCGGGCTCCTCGGAATCCGCGCCTTGCTCAGTCCGCGTGGGAAAGAAGAACGTTAGGTTTTGGAAAAGCCACCCGCATGGAAGCTCCCATCCCGCATCCACTTTCTCTTGGACAACCTCCCTAAGCTTTTTGGTGGCTTCGGCGCCGCCCCGGGGCACATCGACATTGTTGTCTTTGCCCATCTTCTCCAGTAACTGGTAGCTTGTTAGTCGCACTGACCGAAAACAACACATGGGGCACATACAGCCCTCAGCTCTTCCTTGGTGACATCACGGGCATAGCTGTCATCGAACTGATCAATACTGGCCGCTACCCCCTCTTCCTTCTCAGGTGCGGTGAAAAAAATATGCCTGGAAAGTTAGCAGTCATCGTTGGCCCTAGACCAGGCATCTCACCTAGGCTCCAGAGGAAGAAGCATGTCCGGAAGACCCGCGTCGATCTCACTCTGCCGCACACAATCTAGGATCCAAACTGGCCGGATGATGCTCACGTTGCCCTTCTTTTGCAATGAGGCCGCTTTCACAGTCCCTGTAGACTGTCAGTGGCTAAATTTGGATGCAAACGGCGTGCATACTTCTGTCCGCAATGCATAAGGTGTCGGGAGCTGCATTGTTGGTCTGGTATAACTTGCCCCCGTTGGATTTCACCAGCTGCTCCAAATCCGCCTTTGACTTCTTGAACGGGGTGCCAGAGTCGGTCATTATAACTATACCGGTCAGAATCGCGAATTCAAAAAAAGGCACGGTAACTTACAAAAGCTGAGACCGTCGAAAATATGTCCGGACGGTCTGTCATAATTGACCTCCGCATCGGCACTGTACCCTGCAATCGTCAACGGCTTCTTGGTTGCTCTCCTCACTCGTTTCTTGCGGAAATTCTCGACATTGAACTCCTTCTGCTTTTCTTCCTGCTCCACGTTCGCCTTCAGATCCCAGAAATCCTGCACGGAAAGCGCACTCTTCCAATCCTTATCCACACGTAGCCTCTTGAACCGGGGAAAGCGCAATGTCGACCCGAGTCGAAACTGCTCACTGCGAGTTACTGAAGCGGCCTTGACGCAAAGTACTACCGAATCCTCCGGCTTGATCCATTGATCGGGACGCTCGTACTGGGCGTCTCCACCTGCCAGCTCGATGTAAGCTGTTGGCGGTTTCTTCGGGTTCCAGTCCATCCATTTGCCGTCGGTGTGATGGCGAATGTTCGCGTAGTCAGCCGCCGTAAGACCACCTCCGACCTTACAGAAAGAGTAGCATTTGCTCGCCCTTGTCCCTTGCGAAGAGGTGGCATCGTCGGCCCTGAGTCCACATAGGAAGCTGGCAAGGGCACCTCCGCGATGGCCACCACCATAATACCCCCCAATAACGATCAAATCCAAGGACTCTCCAAAATTAGTCATATAATCAGGTTTCACTTTCATCCAGTCGTCGTGTCGTTCATTCAGGCGATAGGGCGATCTGGGATTCTTGAGCACTAGCCCCTCAGAGGCCTCCGCAACGACTTTTCGAAGCGATGCTTCTACTTGTTCCTTGTCCGTTGCTTCCTCGTATGGATGCACTTCGAACCGACGGGATACTGAGTTTATACTCTTTTGCAGGGCATTTCGACGATCCCGGAGCGTGTATCTTGTCAAGTCATGCCCATTCAAGTATAGTATATCAAAAATTCGAAACAACGGCTGGCGTTTGTTCGCAGAATGGCTTCTCTGTGTCTCTATCGCAGCCGTCTTCAACGTGCCAAACGCTTCAAACGCACCCTGCGCATTATCCCAGACCATCATTTCACCGTCCAGGATCAAGCTCTTGACCCCATCTGCAAAGGCACCTTTGAGGTGTCTGGTCAAGGCACCATTCGGGTCCTCTAAACCATTTCCATAAAGGTAAGTGTAATCCTTTGCCTTCCTGGACCAGAAGCAAAACTTTCTTCCCCCTGGAACCGAGTCATCAGACTTCATATGAAGCTGCATGCGCTCCCCATCGAGCTTTTCCTCGATCCAAAATACAGGGTCTTGCTCCGTCACTCTCATTCGGGAAATCATCCGATCTAGGGAGTGCATCTGAAATTGAGCCAGCTGCGGCTGGAAGCACTGCATCAACGAGATTCCCTTGTTTTCAGCCTCCAGTCGGATATTAGGGTCATGCAGCTCCCAGCAAACACGGCGAAGGCTACTAGATATGCTGTAGAGAGTTTCAGCATCCGGGTGCCACACATCGAAGAATGTCCGCTCCGTAGCTCCGACTTTCGTCTGCCGCAGAATAATCCGAATGAGCCACAGCAACTCGTCGGGATTCATCCTCCGATAAAACTCCGTTAGGATAGGTAGCTGTTGCTCCTCCTTTGATGCATTAGAAAGCTGATCCAACTTCTCATTCACATCCTGAATCAACATATCCCCCACCCCTGTCCTCATAGGTCGTTTTGATATGATATCGTAGCAGCGTCTCGCAAAGTCCCCCGCCATGGACCGTGACGAATCCGTCTGTCCCGGAAGCTTCCAGTTCAAAAGACTGAATCCGTCCTCTGAATTCTTGTCGATCTTCATTATCTTCACAAGTAACTTTCCAATGGTCTTTTCTTTGATGCCATACATGGCCCGATCGCGGTCTTTGTCCGGTAGAATCAGCCGGAAAGCGGGATAAATATCATCGCCAACATCCTTCCTCCATCGTGAGATAAATTTCTCGATCACATCACGCCGTTTTTCATACGGGCTGAGGTGTGCGGCGGATTGGCCCCGACGTCCGACTTTTCGCCGCGGTGCGGCGGCTACTGTCGGCTTCTTTTGGAGGTCGCTCAATGGGTTGAAAAGTCTCTCGAAGAGATCGTGAAAGGGTAATGTTTGGGAATGGTTATGAGGGCGGTTTGGATATCTATATCATGGGGTGATGTGATCAGTATGATGAAGGGATATAGTTGAAATCCGATAGGATAGTGAATGCGAAATGAGGGGAGAATGACACTGCTTACTTTTCGTCTAGGTTAGACTCATGTTGGGAGGTTTCATGGAAATATTCTCCATGCCTACTAGCTTCCTTTGCATCCATGGCTCATTTGTATAATCTGCATTCGTGACTTGCAGTTGGGGAAGGGAGGAGGAAGCATCGAGTTGACTGTTATATTGGTTGTCGTAGTGATCGTAGGCTTCAGTCCGCGTTTAGGCGGCAGAGCTCCGATAAGATAGCGGAGCATGTGACATGACATCACAGCTTCCAATTATCAGACGCAGAGTCAGAATGAGTATCGATATGGGTAAGGATTCAATTGCTTGCTCTAACTGTGAAATGTGGGCCCTTCATGCCATGGCTATACAATCGCTAAAGATACAACAGCTCGTCCTAGTAACAGTGCCTGTTTACGTTGGGGAAACTAGCTCAGCAAGCTTGGCCAGGATCGCGATGAACCGCTGGGATATTCCCCATGAGGAAAGGCGGGTGAGTGTCATGCAGCCAGCTCTGAGGGTCTTCTCTGGTCCACGCGGGGCACATACATCCCCTAAGCCACTCAGAATCGCTTTCATTCCGTGGCCTTCACGGACAAACAGTTGAGCCAGCTCATCATCACAGGGTCTGTCCAGGTGGATAAGCAAGGGCTTTTCTGGCATGTCGCGTCTTGTTTCATGGCCAGTGTTCATGTCAGATACGGGCGCGTAGCATGAGCCATACGCCCAGAGAATTAGTGTTGCCAGGAAGACGGCAACTGACTCATGGAATGCATGGCTTGAATACTCGCGAGCGTGCCACAGCATTGCCCCTGCGTGTATAACAGCCAAACGGGCCTTGTACTGATCGTGTTTGACCCAGCGTAGTATGTAGTGCCATTCAAGGGTGTGTTGGCGCTCACTCCAGCGGGCCTCTTCCATTGCTAACGAGGTTGCGAGCGATCGAATTTCACGAAACGGAGCCAGAAGGACTATGCGTGCCGAGTGGAGATGCAAGATGGTAGGATGCTCAAGACCAGCGGCCCTGGCCACGGTGCTGCTAGCGGCCCAGTGAAGGATATCCAAGCAATCGCACGCACTGTTGCGCCATTTGGAGTATGAAGGGATCCCGGGAAGCCATACAGATCCGGAGGGAATTGCAGTATGTCGGGACTGTTTCTTTGATGTTGGGTTCCAGAAAGACAAAGGGCGGCGGAAGTAGTCGCCCACTTCCCACATGCGTTGATACAGCGCATGGATGAGCAGAACCTGGCTGAATTCTCCTATATCCGGGACAAGTTTCTTTTCGATGTACATAACAAGAACCGCATCGTAGAGCGAAACTTCTTCCTGGCCTACAAGACAGCGTATTAGTCTATGCGCAAATTGGCAGATAATGGGCAAGATACCTGAAACCCTTTCCAGGAATTCTTTCCAAGCCTCAGACGATTTTGCTTTCCAGAGAATCTCGTGAGAAGGCAGCTTTGCTTGGCCATCATCAAGAGAGAGCAAACGGCGCTTGTCAAAATGGTATGCTATTGTGCAGTCCAGAAGCTTTCCAGTGTCAGGCGGGCAAATCATCAGATGAGCTAGGCGAGCACGTACCCATACAAAATAGCCTGTCCGTCTTCGGATCTCGTCTTCAATCCATAATTCCCATTTCTGCTCCGGTGTTTGCCCACCTACGAGCGGCATCGATTTGTCTGGGTGACCAAGGAGTTTCTCTTGAGTCACAAATCCGATCAGATCACCGAAGCTATTCAGAGCAGAAAGCCTAGCTTGTTCATCACAACTGTAGAGTAGCCCAACGCAGTTCAATGTTATTGCCTGAAGAAGCCAAATGGGTGCTCGATCCTCGCAGCACTTCTCCTTCTGAAAGCGGATAATTAATGACGGTTACCCTATAAAGAAGAAACTAGCTCACCTCAACACTTATAGCACGCCTAAGAAATTCATGAAATGCCGGCACCCATTCACTTTGTTCTTGGAGACCGGCAAAATGACAGCCAATTGCTGACAGGGCCAGCACCACTAGCCAGTGGCATTTATTTGGGTCAAACGTGGGGGAGTGGAATATTGGGTAGACGGGCTGGAAATTGTCGAAATAAAGGTGGATAAAGCTTGACAGTATCTTCGCAGCGGGAAAGTTGTTTGATTCGAATTTTGCATAGAGAAAATTCCCCGTGCTGCACATTTGTACAAACGCGTTATGTATCATGTCATATGTTGATGGCTCGAGGGAGTATCGATCATTTTGTTCCTCGTTTGCGACATAAACCCTTGCCTCGGGGAGAATAGGGAACAAAAACTGAGGCCGCCCATTTCTTCTCTGCAGCTGTAAGGAAGCGTCGGGAGACACCGTGGATAATTCTGACCAAGCGTCCTGTTCCCGCCTGAAGTTCGAGAATCTCGGAGCAGCTTCCACATAGTGATCTCCTGCGCGCCTGGTGGAATTGGTATACTTCGACTTCGACAATTGACTTGGACTCTCAGTATTACCACCTAGGGAGGTGTTCCCAGATGGTGCCCGAGACACATTCTCCGACACTGATGGGCTACTACCAATTATTGATGGAAACCAGGCCGTTTGATTCAGGGAGGTGTCTGAAAGTTTTGCTCCAGTTGCTTTCGGGTAGGAAGAGTTCATTGGATGACTGTGGCCGTTGGATTCAAGAAGATTCTGGGGAAGCCAGTTGATAGTAGAGAGCGTAGATTGGTTCAGAGGTTGCATTAGCTCCATCTGTACCTGCTGGTGCTCTATTGTTGGTATTGTCGCAATGCTATTAGGGTCTTCTCCAGCTGCTTGTAGGTTCTGGGGTTGATGGGCGGGTTCTGCCATCTCATCGGTCGATGTAGCGACTTGTGAGTACGAGCCTTGTGATCCCACGCCAGCATATTGGTGGAAAGGGTCACGCGTCTTTTTGGCCTCTATATCCTTATTCGATAAGAAGAAGGGATTGGAGGGTTCCTCCGGACCAGAAGCTTGTCCGTTGCCCCTGACTTCCTCCAAGGGCCTCTTTTCAGGCTCGAAGCCATCAAAGGTTGCTGAAACACTGGACGAGACTGTGCCGGAGGCATTCGACACGGGCATTTGTAGTTGAAATTGAGTCACCTGGTATTGGAAAGGCGGTGGCATTGATCGTTCTCCATGCCGCGACGGGCGCAGATCAGAGCCGTCGGCCCATGTGGGTTGAACAGGATGGGGAGACTGCCCGTACGACGTGTCGTCATTGGCAAAAGATGCTCGAGCCTCCTTTCGGGCCTTCGCTTTCGAGCGTCTCTCAGTTGGATACTGACATTCAAGCGACCGGTTCTCGCAACGTGCACACGGTGAGCCCCCGCTGCATCGTACCCTTGCTATGGCGCATTTATAACAGGCGCGGAAAGTTTTGACGGTTATTCGGTGCGTGCGATCCTTTCCCCCGTCCATTCCAGCATTATGATGACTGAGTTCGTGGCGATGAAGAGTATCCCTAACGCCCGTCAGTTTGCCCTACATGGTAGAGGAAGGGTGGGAGGATGGGAGATATGTGGGTGGTGCCAACCCGCCAGCATTGGGGCAACTGTTTATAAGGTCTAAGCAGGTGACATACGTTCTTGAAAAGTGCCGGCCACACTGTGTACACTCAAACGGCTTCTCTTTGGTGTGGCTTCGGAAATGACGCTTTAAATGCTCTGGTCGTCTGAAGGTGGTCTGGCAGATCGAGCACTTTGTCTGGCCAGTTGCCGTCGAGCTATGCGGTATGTCACGGTTATGGCTGTTGCTGTCATTGTTCGTCGGCCCTTCGGCCTCAAGGCGGGTCACGGTTTCTATGTAACAGTTAATCTACCTGCAGGCGAGACGCTAGGATGGCGCATCGCCTCCTTTGCCCCGGGGATGAAACCAGGGTCTGATCTCACCTTGCCCAGCATCGCTCTTCTCCGGAGACATAGCGTCTCATAAGCAAATGTTCGTCGACAGAGAATTCGGGGGAGTCTCGCATGGCACCCGAGATACTGACAGTATTACGAGTGATTCGAGGACTGAGCAGTATCTCGGGAGAATCTGCAGACAATCGCCATGGTATCATTCAGGGACTCTCGTCGTGTGGTCCCAGGGGGGGGGGGAAGAAAGTCACCCGGATGAGAAAATCGGCTGAGTGTGGTCAGACAGCTGTCCGCCCCGGTTAGTATCTGGCGGAGGGAGGAGCCATGCTGGCTGTAGTTAGCCGGGGGCACTGGAAGCGGGGAAGTCGACCGGAGGGACTGGAGGGCCTCACGACGACTGGCTTAGTCGCGCTTTTAGCCTCGGGGCCCACGAACCCATCGCCCTCCGCGTGGGCGCCAATCGCCATGATTGGAGGGGGCCCCGAAGGTTTAGATTAATGTTGCATGTCTCATCCCAAATTCACGTCCTGGTCCTGGGCCTTTTTTCCGAGGTCGGTTAAATATTCATTTGTGTATAGGCTCGATGGGAAGAAGAGGGGTATCTATTTTGCGACAAGGGCTCTTTCAAGGAGATGCATTTAAGGACATGGGAATCGGATTTATTGTACTGTGCCTTGGATGGTATGAGTTGAGTGTATGAAGCATAGGAGACAACCCCGTCTTAAATTACGGCAGACTGGATAACATTAAGGGTTCTGGAACTCATCATCTGCCTTGTTCGGTATCCTCCTGCTGGCTTCAAATCAGGAATACATAGTTAACCACCAGTACTTTATGGCTGGCCAAGGTGGAGGTTTAGAGAAATTGGGGAACAAAAAAATAAATAAGCTAAAAAACAAGTACCGTCAGCGACAGGATTCGAACCTGTGCAC